>CM043717.1:27826194-27951194 GCA_023969325.1 Oryzias curvinotus
GGTTGTCCTACGGATTTTTTATTAATTTTTCAACCCCCCTCAAATGCAGCGAATTGTGATAGAGTGCTGTATACGTGATAGGGGTGCACAACCTGACTGTTAGCAATGAGTAAGGTAGACAATTCGAGCACAGTTTGTGTGGGCATCTTACAGGCATTTGGGTATCACGTGCACACCCCGTGCATGCAGAATTTTCACGTGGCTAATGGAAGTGTGCACATTCACAGACTTCACGATACATTAACCCACCCCCGTGACAATGGTACGTTCCATTTTAATGACGTTCTTAGAAGTGGCAGAACGAGCCTCAAGAGAACAGCTAGACACACCTACGCTCCTTTCAAGATGTAGCCCCTCCTCTCTACGACCCTCCACGGACCTGGACAACCCAAAACCCTGGATGCCCCCCCCCCCCCCCCCCCCCCCCCCCTGTTCAGGTGCATGTGACTAAAGCTTTACTTTAGCGTTGGGAAATTGGCTTTACAGAAGCTGGAGAACTTTAGGACACTTAACTTTACGGCTTAATAGAGAGTTGCAAATGTTGCATCCCTAATGATGTGATGAGGGCAGACTCATTCTGTTAGATGGAGAGATGCTGGCCCATGAACCGGGTTTATGAGCCCAGACGCTGGCCTCTCTAACGTTATCGCACCTCCTGCTCCTCGTAATGTGCCAGAGGAGAGGGGAGGGCTCACAGACACAACGCTTACAGATCGGGAGGAAAGATCTCTTCACAATAAGATCTAACCCAGATAACTTCTAAAACAATCGTCTGTATTTGTTAGAGCATCAGGGTGAAGCCTGAAGAAGCGAAACTCTTCAGCTCTGCTTTAGACTAGGATTATTAACATCACTCTACACTAGATGGGGGGGATAATTATCTGGTGAAGAAAATATCTGACGACGGTGGAGGGCGGGGCAAAGCAACTAGACTTATATTTCGCTCTCAAGTTTGAGCGTCTGTATCAACGTCAGGCCTTTTACTCGCTGTCTTTGGTCCGGTGGAGGCGTGCAGCGGGGTGGTTTTTGGCAAGAAGACGGCTAAACAGCGAGAAGCGATATGGATTACAGTAAAAGTTGTTTTATTGAGTTTGACCACATTTCAAAAAGCTGCTGTCTCGTTTCGCTGGCTGTCATGGCATTGTTTTGAGAATTCTGTTAAAGAAACTACAAGGTAACATTTGGGATGACGTCACAGCAGTGCCTGTGGGTCGCGTGCCGCGTAACGAATGTCCGAAAATCATGTAAGAAGCATTTTTAGTGGTGTTAAAAAAATGTTTTTAACAATTAAACACTCTTTTTTTGTTTAGTTTGTTTTGTTTGATAACATGAGAATCATTGCTTTATTTTTGTCCGCGGCTCATCTGTTGCTTCCGGTGGCTGTTTTGGTTCAGTTGCTCCGGCAACGGACTATATTCAGACTGAGGAATCTCGGAGCGAACAGAAGTTCAGTCCGAGACCACCTCCTAGATGGGTCTGAGAGCGGATCCTGGTCACGGACCAGGGTCCACTTGGGTGTATTGAGACTGAAGATTTGTTCTGGTTTTCCAGTTTTGGTGTTGGTTTCTCAGCATCTGAACTCTCTCTTTGCTCTCAGACCAAGCTGCTGACCCAGTACATCCTGAACCTCGGCAAATACGACCAGAACTATGACATCCGAGACCGCACGCGCTTCATCAGGCAGCTGATCGTACCCAGCGAGAAAAGCGGCGCCCTCAACAAGTACGCCCGCCGCATCTTACTGGCCCCGAAACCAGCTCCGGTGCTGGAGTCGGCCTTCAAAGGTGCGTCACGCGCTTACATTCCCCGCATGTGACGCTGGTTTTGAAGCTGGTTAACATTTCAAAGAGAAATTCTATTCTTTCCCTGCGTCTTTATGTAAATTAGAAGCGAATCTGTGAATGCATGACTTCAAACGGGAGACTTCATTTCCAGTGCAGTGAGGACACGGTGTTATTATTCTGGTGTGTCTGTCGGTTTGAAGGGCAGTTGGGTCGAACACCTTTCCCCTGATTTAATGAGATGGGTAAATTATTGAGTTAAGGCTAACCATTTTCAGAGGTGGAAGAAAGAAAGCCTCCCTCATCTACTTTCTGTCTCCTTGAAAAAAAAAATGGGATTAAACTGCCTCCCGGAGCATTAAAATTCCTAGGCAGTTCCACTTACTCACTGTTTATGGAACACATTTAACTCTCCTGTCATTCTTAATCACAAGTGAAGGTTTTGTCTTTTTTTTTTTCTTTCTATCTTTTTGTCATCAGATCCCTGATTTGAACACCTTCTGCAAAAAATCCCTTTAAAAAGTGTTTTATTTTCTCAAAAACGCGTTTGAGGACGCATCCATTTTTTAAAGAATCCAAACGTTTTTGTCGAACATTGTTTTCATTAATACAGTGCTCTCCCGTTTATCGCAGGAATTACGTTCCACAAAAAACCCACAATAGGTGAAATCTCTGAAGTAGAATTGGATGTTATAGAGCTGTAAAACTCCTTTATCCACTTTTCTCCGACGGACTTCAACATTTTCACACTTTTCTGTCTCGTTTAAACTCTCAAAGTTCAAACCTTCGTGGAAAAATTAGTCCAGTTTCATAGAATTAAAAACTAAAGATCTGATCACGATGAGGATGTATGTAAATGAACGCATTCTGTACAGCAGACACGGCACGGAGGAGATCGATTAACGAGATCAACAGCCAATCAGGATGCAGAACAATGCAAAAAAAATTCAAAAGCATGTAAAACTGCATAAAAAATGCACAAAACAGCGAGACTATAAGAGGAGAACCACAATATATTGCAGGGAAACTATTTTCAACATTTTTAACAATTGTAGAGCATAAATTAGGTCTTTCTGAGAAGTTTAATGACTTAAAGGGCCCATAGCATGATTAAAAAAAAGTGTATTTTTATGTTTATTCCTCACTAAAAACAAGTATTCCTCTAAAACCCCGCATTCTGAGCACCAGCTCCTCCCAATCCATGAAAACGAGTTGGTCCTCGCATTGCGACGTCACAAAATGAGGAACAGCCCCTTCCAAGAAGAGTCTGCACTGCCGGCTCCTCCCCCAGGCTGACACGCACACACCCACTCAAAGGAAACGCAGACACGCTGCCGTCATGAAATGGGCGGCACCCACAAGGAGCGAAAGGCGGAGCATCAATAGATTGAGTCGTTTTACTTCCTAAGAGGAAAAGAAGCTGGGAAAATAACTCACATTTCATTAAAAATCGTTTTTAAATGTTCCAAAGCTAATATATTATCACACATTTACTCTGGAAAAAGGCAGGATGTAGACCAGGGGTGCTCATTACGTCGACTGCGATCGACAGGTAGATCTTCAAGCACATGAGGGTAGATCGCAAGCCAGCAAAGATAAATAACTAAAGAGATAAAAATATACTTCTTAAAAATTCTTCAGCTAACCAAAATCCTCACTGAGAAGTATAAGACTGTATTGACTTGCAGAACGGCTAGTCCAACATCCTCTGATACAGACGTCACTTCACATTCGTGTTTAAATACACTTGAGCGCAAATTCTGTCTGTCATCAGACAGTCGCTACCTGCCCCATACCTGCCCCACGGCACATCAATTCCCCGGCAGAAGACCACTCCGCCCCACTAGGGTGCTTATTGATGCAAAATGTTTCTTCTCTTTCAGATCGAGATCGTTTCCAGCTGGGAACGCTCTCCCACAGCCTGAACGTTAAAGCCTCTGGGTACCAGGAGCTCTCAGACTGGCCGGCCGTCGCCCCCGACCCGTCTGTGAGGAACGTGGAGGTCATTGAACCGGTGAGGAATCGCCTTTGCAGAAAGTCCAGGACAACTTTGAGAGGGACGTTGTGTGATTTGATGAACTCCATTTGTGAGCCACATTTACGCATTTAGCTGCCGGTAAAGAATAAAAACTAACTCTGGTCAAAGACCAGCAGAAATATAGAAATGACTACATGGAAATGTTAGTGAGGTGACAAAAGTATTTGTCTGTCACAGATTTTACAAGTCAGTTGCCAAAAAGAATGAAGGACTTTTGAGAAAATCTTGTAGTTTTATCCTCAAGAATGTGTCAAAGTCTAAACTGCTATGACTAAACAATGATAAAAGTAAAAACAATAAAAGTAAAAAAAAAAAAAAAAAAGAAAAGAAATCTAGCGACGCTCATTTAAATTTTCAAATAATTCCCCCAAAAATGTTTTTTTTTCTTTGTTTTGTCGTTTAAGGTGAAGGAGTGGGCACCATCACATGGAAAGGCTAAACAGCCGAAATCAGACGACAAGTTTTACTCAGATGATGAAGAAAAGGAAGAGGAGGGATCTGAACGCAGCAGCAGCAGTGATGACGACAGCAGCAGCAGCAGCAGTAAAGGTTCGCTGTCATTCCTCTCTCTCCAACCCGTCAGGTTTGGCTTTGATGAACGGTGCAAACCATAAGACCCGCCCACTCCAAACCAGCGCGTGACGTCGCCATGTTCAGAATACGTTAAAGTAAAGTTTAAACAAATGATGTTGGGTAACGGTGTCAAACCTTTCAGGTGTGGGATGGTCTGACTAATCACTGTTTTTGTTTTTATAACGCCGTAATGAAATGATGAAACGATAACTAATGATAACGGGCACCTCGAAGAGCATTATCTCGCTTATACATTAGCAAATTAAATAAGTATTAAACTGATTATTAGTGTTTTAATCTTTTTATTTTTAACAGGTTTTTTTTTTTTTTACACTGACTATTTGATACGTCGTCATGGTAACAGAGCCTGCATCTTGGGTTTCAGGAGCAGAGGAGAGTGGTTTATAAGCTAAATGATGTGTTAAGTGATTAAAAAGCATCATTTCGGAGTGAAAGTTCACCTCTTAGCGCCTCTTTTTGTCCAGATGAAGAAGTTTAAGTTTGTTTTACATAAACAAAGTCCACAGAAAGTTTCCGAGATCGTTTTGATTGAATAAATATCCACCATTAATGCCGATCATTAAATGTGGATCAACGAATGACTCATCTGGTTTTGTTCGACTGGAAATTTTGCTTTTGTTTTTAATTATGAAGCGTGTTGAGCTGCTCATAACGTGGAAAAGGTCTTTTCCTGGCCTCAAACTAAATGTTAAAAATAAATCAAATTATGATGATCACAACAACAAACAACCACAGAATAAAAGTCCCTATCTATTCATCTTTTAATCTATTTTCAAAGAGTTCCCTGTGGTATTTTAATGAGGATTCTGTTGTTTTCAGCCTTAAAAAAAAACGTGTATCGCTCTCTTGGACATATTTTTCATTAGAAATTCACCTCTGAGTTGTGGGTGGGACTGTCGGCACAGTGTTGAATAAGTTGAACATTTGAAGATCTGACTTGACATGCATCATTGATGCACTTTAAGTTTGCTATATTGGGATGTCAAAAAGTGGCGCTCCCGCCTACAACTCGGTGAATTTTTAACGAACTTCTGTCGCTTTGCAGAAATGACAAGTGTTTAGATTTTTGCCAAAACTGCTAAATTATAATTAAATTAAAAAACAAACACTGGGGATGATTTGTAAATAGATCAAAAGATGATCAGAGTGAGACTTTAATCAATAAAATGTGATTGTTTTCTGTTACATTTGTACTGAGTTCATTTTTAGGCAAATTTTCCTTAAGAAGAGTTGAGGAGCTGCCTATAACACTCAGTTTTGATGGTATATTATTGTTTTTCTTGCAGACTCGGACAGTGGGAGCGAGGAGGAAAGCAGTGAGGAGTCAGAGAAGACCTCCAGTGGTTCTGGAGGGAGCTCCAGCGGATCAGAAAAGAGCTCCAGCGAATCTGAATCTGAGCAAAGACAGAAGAAAAAGACCAAGAAGATGCCTCAAAGGACAAGGAAGCCAGCAGCTTCTGACAGGTACACCGTGAGCAGATGTTACCGGCTTCTCCCGCCTCTCCTCCTCCTGTAGTGAATGACACGGGTACTCCTCCATGAAGCGCAGGGGGTCATCTCCAACAACAAACAGGGCCGTCAATCAGCAGCAACAACACTCCACTCCATCTGTTTCAAACATTTCTATTTTGGTTTCACCTTTGATTCCAGCCTTTTTTTTTGTTGTTGCCAAGAACGGAATTCAGCATTACACTTGCAGGTTTTTGTGTTTTTTGCTCTCGCTTTTGTCACACAAAGAAGCTTTTTGCTTTATTTTTATTAAAGGACCAAATTTAAGTTAAAAAAAAAAAAAAAAAAAAGATGTAAGCACTTAAAACCTGAACGAGGGGTCATCTATGATCATGAAGACACGTTTATTTCAAGCTGCCATGGCGTTTCTGTCCTTACATCCTAAAATATCGTGACACTAATCCATAAAAAGTACATTTTGTTTAGGTGCAGAAAGTTATTCTGCATTCATGTGGTGTTGGAGGATCTGCTGGGGTTTTTTTTAAAGTTCCCGTGCGTTTTTTGAGTCGGACTGGCTTTTGTCCGATCATTCCTAGTGCCTGTGAAAGCAGCATTTCTCCAGGTTTGTGTTTTTTCTTTAACCTATTGGTGCAACTAGACGTTTTGAATTAAAAACTCCAAAATGTTCCATTTTAAATTTATACATATTTATTTATTTTTTCATCAAAGTTGAAGCCTGTTTTTATCCAAATTCCATACTATTTTTTTCTCCTATGAGGTGGATTTCCTGAAGTATCCGCGCATCTGCCCCCTGGGTCGGTCCTTTGCTTCAAACTTTAGAACCGTTTGTGGCCCACGAGTCTGCCCACCTCTGGACCAGAGTGTGGCACAAGGGCGCCATAGAACTGCATCCCCTGCACAACACAAGTGCATGCGAGTTCCATTAGCCGTACAAACACTTTAGCACGCACTTTTAATGACGTTCCTCAGGAGAACTGCAAGACACGCCTGCACGCCTCTTAAGATGAGGCAGCTCACCTCAACGACGACAACACACAAACCCACAGCACGTGTGCGCAACGTTAGAAATAAGGGAAAAAAAATGCTGGCAAGTAAACTTGGTTGTCCTCCCCAATTTTTGGTTGTCCTTGGATACCAATGTTCAGCAACAGCAACGAAATCTACTCAGATGTCAGTACTTACATCTTTATTTCTTCTATACATCTTATATCAACGGCCTCTTATGATGGACATTTATAAAACTCTTTAAATATTAAAAACAAACATTTTACTAAATATTGAAGCATCTGGTTACACAAAGTATTGCCAAAACCTGAAACTAATATCTTTATAACTAGTATCTTTACACAGATTTAAATATATTGGTTCTTTTTTTTCTTTGGCTTTGATAATTGTTGCTTAAAGAATATAAAAAACAAAGACTGAAAAGTTTTTTTTTTCAGCTCATGTCAGTCTGTTCTGTTATGAGTGAAAGTTATAGTGTTTAATGCAGTGTTTTTCAACCTTTTTTGAGCCGCGGCACACTTAAACCTTGACAAAAATCTCGCGGCACACCAGCATTCAAAAAAATAAAAAACAAAAAAAAAAAAAACGGGAGAAACTCAGTCTGTTTTGAACAGTTCCTCCACAATCTCACATTCTTTTTTTATAATTGTGGGAGAAAACGCTGGAAGCTGCAGCTGTTTTTTTCTCTAAAAGATGTAATAAAAGTTAAGTTAAAAGATTTAAAAACTGTTTGATTTGTGTTCGTTGTGGTTTCAAGACGTTAAGAGGAGAGACGAGTTGGGGGCCGAGATCCACGCTGTTACTTTTAACCCAATGCATCATGGGAGATGTAGTTCAATAATCCGCCGAATGCAGAAAGACCAGCATCTCTGAGCTTCATTGTTTTGTTCCCTTGTTCCACGGTCTGACACCGGATTCTATGGAAGGCTTCACCGCTAAAGACGAGCTTTAGCTGGTATTTTTGTTAGAACTGAGCGACTTTATCAGCAGAATGCACAAGAAGGAAGGGAAGACTTTAACCACTTCTGATTGGTCAGACTGATGACACGTGATTAAGAATCCAAGAATGATTGGTGGAGACAGTTAAAGGGGCGTGACTTTTGCTAAAACGGAGATTAAGCTGCAGCTAAATCGGTACCGTCATTTTTATCAAAATGTCTTTAATAGAATCAAATAAACACAAAGAAAAAAGTATTTTATGATCTGTCATATTCCTTATTTCTTAGTGTTTTTTTAGGGCTTGTTTGGATGAACAAAGAGGTGAAATCCTGGAGATCATAAATGTTTCAGTTAATGAGGGCAATTTCCCACGGCACACTGGTTGAAAAACACTGGTTTAATGAATGTTTTAAATCTTTTTGCGTGTTTTTGGAGACCTCTAGCGGCCGCGCCAGGTACTGTTCAACATGTATTTGAATAATCTTTATTGAAAAGTTCACATGTACAAACAGAAAGGAGTGGCTAGCATGCACGCACTTCGTTTGTCAGTGGAAAGAATTTGCTGCATACATCTCAATTCAGAGGTCGCCAAAAACTAACCCTTGAAACTTGAAAAATAGTCGAAAAATACCAAAATGGTGAATAAAAGACCAAGTTGTCACACGGACAACCATCAGGTTCACTTTGGTTGTCCTCCGTGAAATCTGGTTGTCTCGGACAACCGGAAATTATGTCGAACGCTGTATACGGGTCAACCCCCCCACACGTATGACTAAGACCTAATGTGATCTCGTCCGCAGAAGCTACAACGCTAAAAGAACAGGACGCCGTTAAAACAAAAGGGGCAGCTATAATCTCCTCCCAGCTTTCTGGCTGCTCACATTTATTTATTAGTCTGTGTTCCCGCCAAGTCGTTCTCTCGTCCGAAGCCCACGCTCACTTCCAGGCTGACCAGGCCGTTAAAATATGGTTGGTGTGAGTTCCATTAACAAGCTAATCAAGGAGAATTTTCCTCCAGTAGCGAAGCCCACATTTACATGGCTAATGGATAATGACTTTTGATTGGTCATTTAGCAGCCGGGTGTTAGCAGTGAATGCGATTTAGGTCATTACTACTGAATGTGCTCGCGTGCGCTCTCTTAACACACTGGCAAATTTAGTTTCTTCTGCACTCTGCCTAATTTGCTCTCAGACACACAAACTCGCGCAGAATGTACCTGATTCTGCTGTGTGACAGGCCGCCGGCTGACCCTGTTCTCTCCATTAGAGAGTATAATTAGAGCAACTCGCCCCGGTGCTCAAACGCGCGCACACACACGTATGCTGTGTAATTAGAGCCGCTCACCCCAGTGCTTCCACAACAAACACAGCATAATGCCCTCATTATGGCCCAGTCATTTCAGGCAGGGCCTAATCAGGCCCACAGTGATTTATATCACTTTTTCCTGTTCGGAGCAAATGAAATCTGTAGGCCAAATTAATACTGGCTTTTCATCATCGCCCAAGTTAAAAAGCCAGTTACCGTCACAATTCCCCTCATTAATTTAACGGCTGAAAATCCCAGGCAGGCGGAGTAAACACTCATTATTGGAACAAATTGAAGAGGGACGGAGGAAGCCAAAGAAAGGAGCAAAAATCTTTTCTTTTTTCTTTTTTTTTTTCCTGCGAATGCGGCATTAAATTAGCTTCACAAACAAAAACTCATTCGTTTGAGGGTTTCTGGAAGCTGAAGTTTTCACTCTGAAAACAAGAGAAGGATGTTGAAAAGTTTTGACTTTCTATTCAAATTGAGTTCTAAAAGCCCGGAGGACTTTCACGGTGCTCCTGCATGGAGTGTTTGGTTTTTTAAAGGAAATTCTTGGACATTATGAAATAAAGAAGCGCTGTGTATTGGCAAGAAAATCATGATCCCCCACCCAACTGCTGCTCACTGGATAATTTCTCTTTTTCTCACCATTCTTCTGCGTTTCTCAGCAGTTTCTAAAATACTAAGACAAGCCTGTCTGCCACCAAAAATCAAGCTGAACATATTCTGTACAGGAGGCGCAGCAGGGAGGAGATTCACTGACATGGTCAACAGCCTATCAGGACGTAGAACACGGTCCAAAAAAAATAAAAATAGTCCGGTATATAGTCCCGACATATTCTAATATGTCCCAAGACTGTAACGGAGACAAAATATCACCATTTTTTGAAGACTATGACTTTAAAAAACTTGGTCTGAATACTAATACAGCTTTCACATGGACAGAATTGAATAAAATAAATGTTATCAGAGCATTGAGCAAAGCAACTGTATCTTACAGTTGCTTTTACCAAAGCAAATTTTCTTTTGGTAAATAAAGAAATATTTTTTCAATGCTCAATGTTGACTGGTTCCCGCCAAAAAATACTTTTCTTTGTAAAAAAAAAAACAAAGAGAGAGCTTGAATGTGACCAACAGGTTTTCTTTATCGTGTGGTCTAGAGTATTTCCAGCACTGCTTTAGTGTGTGACGCAGCAAGCAGCTGCTGGATTAAACCACAGAAGAACTGACGAAGACTCTCCAACACGACAATCTCCTTCAGTTCCAACTGAGCAGTTTCTGTGTCATGGAGCTCTGCAATAGCAACCGCAAGAACATCTACCACTACAGGGTTTTCACCAGATTTTGTTTTGGTGCAGAGCTCCTGAAAGACTCTCCGTGTGCTGCGCTGCCATATAGCGGTCGAGAGTTTAAGGAGAACGTCAAAGTAATTAAGCAAATGTGACTTAAGTGTGTCTTTGTTTTTTTTTCCTTTTCTGTTTAATCTATGCTTTCCTCATTTATGTAATGAGTTTGATAAATCTGTGTGAATTCTTTGTTGCTGTAACTTCAGTGCTTGAAATCAATCAATCAATCAAGACGCTGAACTAAAAAAGTCGCTTATGTAAGGGATAACGGCCTACAAGGTGTCCATTATCAGAAATTAACGGACAATGCAGCAGCCATCGGGGTCCTATCACAAAAAAGCGGACTATTGACTACTATTCATAGTAGTGGCTTACCGGAACCTTCCTTCGAATAAAGCAGCAAAGGAAAACGATACATATGCTGAACACAAGAATCCGTTAAATAAAGCATCAGTTCAGAGAGGAAGTTCACGTCTTACCAGATGATGAAACAAACATTTGTTTTAAAGAAGCCAGCGCAGTGATACACAACATTTAAGATATGTGACCAAAACTGTTTTTTTAAGAAGTACGTCATCTCTCATATTAGGGTGTGGCCAAACCTGGTCGGGCCATGTTTACAACAACCCTCGTGGGCCCCCCTTTTCCCCAGGGTGCCCCCCTCCTGGGTGGGGTCGGCTGTCCCCTGCCTTGCTCCTTCCTGGACCAGCCGTGGGCCGGGTGGGTGGCTGCCTGGAGCGCGGAGCGGGTCTCCCTAGGGGGGTCCTGGCTCGTACCTGGGGTTGGGGCGGGGGGATGCCCAGAACTCCTGGGTGGTGATGAGGTGCTCATCTGGTGCTGTGGGCGCCCTTCGCGGGTGGGGCCCTGCGCTGGGGCTCTCCTGGCTGGGCGGGGGCGGCACTCTCTTTCCCCCCATGCCTCCCTGCTCTCTGGCTCTGGGGGCCTCGTGGTGGTCCTGCTGGCCCTGGCTTGGGTGGCGGATGTGGTCGCCCGAGGGGTGGTTGTTCTCTGCCTGCTGCCGTTTGGCATTGGGGGTTCTGGCTGCCGCTGCTGCTGCGGTGGGGGTCTTGGTGTGGGGATGGCTGGGCACTCTCCCTCCTTCTTTTCAAATTCCATCATCCACTTAGAAGAACATAAACACTCACCTGAGCACAGGTGTTAGCTCACCTTTACACTGGTAGTTTGTGTGATTGAATGAATTAAATATTTCACACCAGTTAGTTTGAAGGCATGGGTGTGCGTGTGTGAACACTATTTGTTTTGTGTACATGTATTGTGTACATGTTGACAGGTGGACCCCCCCTTATCATCCCTCTCTCTTCTTCCCTCCTTTCCTTTTCCGTCCGGTCCAGCACCAAAGATTTTCTAACATGATGGAATTTAATAAAGTTTGGCCTCAACTACAAAAGGGGTTTATTCAGACATTCCTCTGGTTTGTCTGCAGACTAATAACCCCTGTTGTTAAAGTAAAATATGTCCAACACAAGAGGCCTTCAGCTCTCTGTTTGCCCAGCTGTTGGACAGGACAAGTTAAGAAGAAAAAAAAATAAAAAATAAAAAAAGAAGTACATCATCACTGTGGATTATCATTTTTCAATCCACACCCAGCAGCCAATCAGAATAGAGTATTCAACCGGACCATAAATATATGAATATTTAAAATTAGTTTAAATCAATACAGGTATTCCTAAATGACCCCCCACCTAGACTTTTAAGGAAAAAAGGTCTGAATTTGGTTTAATCACTGAGCTTTGGCTGAAATAACCAGCAGAGATCCGTTCAGCTCTGCAGCACAAAGACATTGTTGTAAAACAAAAACCTGTTTGTGTTGCAGTGACTCGGATGAGAATGGAAACGCGGATCAGGCCAGCAGCTCAGCGACTGAAAGCTCCTCCGAGTCCGAGTCTGAGTCCGACTCGGGCTCAGACTCACCGGCACCGCAAAAGAAGAGAGAAGCCAACACCCACCCCAAGGTGACGTTTCCACGCATTTGACTGCATTTGGACAGTCGGGACAAAGATAAAGGCTCAGTTTGGTTATTTGGAGTGAAGTATTTGTGTTGGCTAGCTAACAAAACTTTAGATTAAACCCTAAAACTACCATAAACACTAAAATATAGAGAAAAATGTTGTTGGAAAACGTTTAAAAGCTTTTGTTTAAAAACTGTACAAAAAGTCTTAACCAGAGATTCTTCTGCTACAACTGTCCAAGTGTTTTTTTTTTTTAGGAAAATATAATCATATTCAGACAATAATCAGAATTGATCAGTTTCTCTGGAAAAAAAAGAAAAAAAAAAGTAGAAGGAATGGACACCAATCAGCCTTTGGTTGCGGTTTGATTGACATTTTTTCAGATACACTCCAGAGTATCATGAGGTTGATGTCGAAGCAGAATTCTGGGACATCATTTGGCTTCTCGTCGTCTCCTCTCCTCTCCTTTAGCCTTTTGTGTCCTCATAATTATGTTCTACCCGCTGTGCTCATCACATTATTTCTCCAACTGACAACTGCATGTCTGCGCTATAAAATTCTCAGTTATACAGTGTGTCATTTGGGAATGACCTATAAATTATGCATCTTCCTTTTCCTCTGCGCGGCTCTTCAGGCTGCCCTTTGCTTACCTGGCCTCTACGTATATTCCTCCTCCCAGTCCATCAGCGAGAATCTGAAGAGATGCAGCCTCAAAGTTTGTGCTTTTGTTGTCTTCTCTGTCCCGCTGCTCTTTGTTTCACAGTGAAGCACAAAGAGTGCAATTACAGGGTTCCTGATGCAACGTGCGCAGTCGACAGGGGATGCCTGGGAGGCTTTGATAAAGTGGGTTTGATAAAGACGGTGTGCCCCACTGGCCATAAAAATTCTAGGTTTTTTTTTTTTTCAGATGAATGTCATTTAAGTGAGGGACAATGCCCTTTGAGGTGTCCATTGTCTGAAATGAATGGACTTTGAGGAAGCACCCGTCCTCTACCTTGCGTCGAGACGGTTGGACATTTCGCACCAAGCCTCTTCCAACTCTTAGTACTTGTGCTAGTATCAGGTAGCGACAGACCTGTGTGAATGATTCAACGAGGAAGAGGGCAGTTCTGCTACAGTCCAAATGTACTATTTAGCCCGTTTTCCTCTCTTACCCTTTCAAGTAATGTAGTGCTTTAAAAGTTTCGAGTAAAAACTGTCAAAAAAAAAGAAAAAAGAGAGTATCAAGCTCTGAAAGGTTTTGTGGGTGGCTCTCAAAAGAGCCGTTGTGAGTCGGTCCTTGGGTTCTGGAGCTGCCATGGGTCTGGTTCCTCTGCAGGAAAGTGGATCATGGATCAGCTGGAGAGCCTCTCTGTTTTATCCAGTGCAGTGGCTCGTCTTCAGTTACCACAGCCTCATCGGATGAACTCGTTGGATAATTCTTCAGGATCCCGAACTCTCATCTGGAGTTCCTGAAGAGTTTCCTTGAGGGTGGTGTTGGTCTCTGTCAGGAGATGGACTTCTTGCTGTTGGTCCTTGCAACGGTCCTCCAGGGGTTTTTGTTACCGGATTTTCTTGTTGACACGTTGCAAGTCCTTTTCCAGCTTCTTGGTGAGTTTGGCGGCAGATTTCTTTGCCGGGAGAGTCCAGCCAAGGTTTCTCTCAGATCCGTCTTGCCTTCCAGCTCAGCGGCGAGGGTTCCCAGCTGGCTGCACAGCGAGACGTTTTCCTGGACTCTCTTCTGGAGTTGGGAAATATTCTGAGGGAGGTAGCTCTCCTCAACCCCAGAATGTCTGAAACGGCGCAAGAACGTTTTAAAGATTGATGTTCAGGATAAATAAGAAAATCTTTATAATGTTGTCGATGGAGTTTTTGTAGCGTGTAAAAAAAACTGCGTGTTCCTCAGTAGGTTAAAGGTACTTGACGGGAATGCAAGGCTTTACTAGCTGGGGAACAGACAATAGCTCTCTGGTGGGAACCAAACGGACACCGAGAAAGGATTAGTTTTGGGGTCCTATTTATCAACTTTAGATCATACAACATTGTATGACATCACGATGACATCATGTTAGTGTCATGTCATCCATGACATGACAGGTTGTATGGTGTCAGTCGTGATGTGTGGCATTGCCCCTCCCCTGTCTGTCTTTTAGTGTTGATGGTCGTTACCATGACGACACACCGTGTATTAACCCTTGTGCTATCCTAGGCACTTTACGTTGGGAGTTGGGTCATCTAGATTCACTAGACAGTGCTCTGAACCTTTTTTTTTTTTCAATTTTTTGTGATCTTCACTGGTTCAATGGATTACATGAAAATGTTCCACCTTTATCCACCTTTGTCATGGTAGGGAGAACATGTCAAAGTAAGGGTGGGGTCATCCAAGAAAGCACAAGGGTTAAATGGCTTGCCTGTTGGGAAAAACAATTAAAACCTAAGAAATAAAAATGAAATACTAATAATTGATGAAATATTTATTTATTTTAGTAAGTTTAGCATTGTATAAGCGGGATAATGGCCTTGGAGGTGTCTATTTTCAGAAATGAATGGACTCTGTGTTGCTCTGTTCAGGCCTCCACGTCATACATGAATTTCTGTTAATGGACACTTCGTTGGGTGTATTTCATCAAATTTGTACTTTAGCAAACACTTTTATCTCTTCCTGTCCTCACCTTGACTTTTTGTTTACTGATGACACCCGCTCCTTTAAATTTAGTCTTTTAACATCCATCAAAAACATGCAAAAATTTAGAATAAATACATTTCTGTAATTTTTTTTTTGTTTTATTGTTGTTACTGTTTTATTATATGCATTTAGTAATTTAATGTCATATTATAATATGAAAGTATTTTTTTAAATGATTTTTAGTGTGTGAATTCACCTAATAATTATGGAAGTGTTTCTGTAGCATAACTAAAAATAAAAGTCAATACCAGAAATACTTTTTCATTTTCAAAATGACGCTGCATTCGTTGACTTAAAATTAAAATGAAAAATTAATCCACCAAACTGCTTTGTCTTTTTGTTCTTCAACATCACTCATTCTGTCACTTACGGTACTTAAAATAATAAAGAAAATGGTATTTGATAATTCATTTTCAAAAAGTTTGCTAGTAAAGGTGTTGCAAAATTCAATTAGAAATATCTAATTTGACAATTAAAATGGAGTAAAAGAAATGCTTTTTCATTTTCACAATGTAGCTGGATCAAATAACTTAAAAATAAAATTAAAAATGCATAAATGCTTCCATAATTAATGGGTTTTGGCCTTTTGGCAATAATAAATTATCCTTAACTTATCGGAAATTCTGTAGCCAATCAGAAATGAGTATTCTACTAGACCATGGTATAAATAAAGAAATCACAGTTGAATTTTACATTATCAATTTATTTTCAACCCTTTTCTTTTCTGTTAATTGTCTTCTTTTGCTTCTTAGATGGCAGTAAAGTCCAAGAAGGAGGTGTCTCTACTGGATCTAGATGACTGTGAGTTATTTAGTTATTTATTTTTGCTTATACTCACCTGCAACTTCAATCTGTCCTCGTTTGTCACTGATGTCAATCCAACCAGACTGCACTTGTTGGGGCGTTTTTGAAAAGTTAGGGAAGTTTTTGTAATTCAAGCGTTGGCCACATTTGCACCGTCTTAAAGAGCATTTTTTAAACCAACCTTAGGAATTTTTACAAATGGGTTTTCCTATGAGGAGAGCAGAAACTCCAATGTTTTCTGCTTCCTGTTGTTTAGTTTCTCCTGCCGTCACAAACGCTCCAAAGCCTTCAGTCATCTCCTCCAGCCTGCTGTCCGACCTCGAAGGCCTCTCTCTTTCCAACGTCTCCTCTGCTGTGCAGGTCAGTGAACGCCTCACACGCGTTTGGTAGAGTTGTGCGAGGCGAGGAAGACGACACTTCCTTCATCAACATGTGGCCAGAGTCGATTGTTCTTGTTGGCATGACTCTGGGATGGCGAAATGAGCCCCTTTCCCTTGTGGAACATTTCTGCTCCAGACACCAACTATTGACCTTTTCTGCCTTGTTATATTTATAGCCAGTCAGGACGCCACAGCCGCTCTTCCTGTATCTCTTATAGTCTGCCTTTCTCTCGCAGCTCGCTATCCTGCGCTGCTCCACACCCTTGAACTCTATTTCTGCGTCTCATCTGTAAGCCCACCCACTCGCTGCCTCTTATCGCTCTCCTCTTCTGTGTCACCTTTCATCTCTCTCTGTCAGAAGCAGCGTCCCTTGTGTCTCCGTGTTGGGTTATGTCTGATGGTTGACCTTTCCGGCTGTGACGGCTCCTTTCTCTCCTCACCGTGCCATCGGCTCTTCATGTCGGTGTTTTCCGTCTCTCATCGTCCCCTGAGAGGAAAATGTCCACATTATTTTTCTGCTCTTACTGGGTCTATTTTGTTGGGACAAAGTCAGTTGTGAAGACTGTGTGCAGTTTCTGTTGAACCTTAAAGGAAAGAGACATGGCTCCCATTTTAAGCCTGTAATTCTTTAAAAAGTGTTTCTTTTTTTATTATTTTGGACACATTTATTTCCCTATTTATTTCTTAGTATGTTTCCCTTGTTTCTGATTGATAAAGTAACATTTCCTGACGAGTTCTATCCTTGCTCCCATTTTCCTGAGGGTTTAATCACATCATTATAGCTGTTAAAGTCAAAGAAATTAAATTATACCGTTCAGCTGCTTCAATTAGAGGAAAATTTGAAGGATTTTGCCTGTAACAGTTTTCAATTTTATCCTAATGATAACCCACTTAGGCATGAAATACTAAATAATAAAAATAATAATTCTCTTTAAACTTTAATAAAATTTTCAATAAAACTTGCTAATACTGTAAAGTGACTAGGAATTTAATCAAGTGTCCCTAATCGTACAGTAATGAAATTGTTACAGATCATTTAATGTCTTATTTTGTTGATGATTTCCTATATTTTCTTTCAGGACTAATGAACAACGTTTGTCTTTTTCTTGCATTTATGAGAAAAGTCAAATGGTGTTTTTTCCTAAAATTCTAAATTTAAAAAGCAGTTCAAGGTTGGCTAACCATGAAGAACAGGTTCTTAGAAATTTACTAATAAAAAAACGTATTCCGATGGTGCCACAGAGGACTGTGGACTCAATGGACATAGATCATGCAAAACCTACTAAAAACCAAGTTGGTTTGTCCCTAAACTGCAGATCAAACGGCCTGGAAACGTAACGCACAGCTGCTTTAGTTTGTTTCCTTTTGTTTGTTTCAGATTTCCTTTAAAAAAAATCCATTATAATAATAAAAACAACCCATTTTTTTATTATTAGCTTCTAAACAGAAACAAAAATCCAAAAAAACATTTTCAAGTTTACAAGAAGTCAAAGACAATGTGAATAAGTTGTCTGTAGTTTGTAGTTGTAACCATGGTTACCAAACGAAACCTGGATAGGGCAGTTCTTGGCGCTCGACAGTGGTGTTCGGATGAATCACGCAACACTTTGGAACAACTCTCACGTGAATTCACAGAATCACAAAATTCACAAAATCAATGACATGATGATTACTGTTCAAAAGGCCTAAATCATGCAAAATAAACTTTTTGAGCTTTTAAATGTATTATATTGTTCATTCCTCACTAGAGATAACCCCAGAGTGGTGTTTTGATCCATTCACACATTCCTCTTAAGGAATTCCTCTGAACACCTGCTGCCCAATCCACAAAAACAAGCGGGTTCTCGCATTGTGACATCACAAAGTGAGGAACAGCCCCCTCCAGGAAGAGTCTGCGCTGCCAGCCCCGCCCCCAAACTAACACACACACGCCTACTACCACAGTGGAGCCAGCAGTGATCAACAAAACACTTATATTATTTGAGCACAATATGCACATCCATCACTAGGTTGATTTCATGAAAATGGGCGGCACCCACAAGGAGCAAAAGGCGGAGCCTCCGAGATCCAGCCCTCTCACTTCCAGCTTAGAAAAAAAGTCATTCTTTAGTGGGCCAAAGGTAATATATTATGATATGTGTGGGTATAGTTTACTATAAAAGGCTTAATAACATGATGTAGGCCCTTTACAAATTCTAAATGTAACATTTTCTTTATATCATAAGAAAAAAAAATACTTACAGGTTTCCTTTTTCTTGATTTATCTTAACACAGGATTAAAAAGGATTCCATTGATTACTATACTGATCAGATCCACTACACGCACTCGACACACATTGTCAAAGTGTTCCCTGTGGTCTTTTAATCACGACAATAATGTTTTTTAGCCAAAATCAAAAAAATCCTCTGTCATTTTCTAGGACATAGTTTCTGCAGCGACAAAAGTTCAGTAGAAATTCCTCTCTCAGTTGTAGGCGGGCCTCCTTCCCCCTCCTCATTGCTGAGTAGTAGCTCCCGGTACTTACAGCCTTTCACACCCCCAACCCAACATTTCCAGTGCTACAAAACGGCGAGCGTTACTGGAGTCTTGAGCCATCTTGGACGAGGAAAACAAAGACGTTCGTGGATCCATTCGGAGCCAGGAGCGTGTGGCCCGCTTCGAGTGTTTTCTACGACACAAATGCGTTCCGTTTCAAATGGCATTTTTCATCTCCTCCTGATTCACAACAATTTGTGTAAAGAAATACTCTCAAATGCAATTTGATATCAGTTTTCTTTTTATATGTCCTTCATCATCAGAAAAACGCCACAAGGACATGTTAAAAACTCTACAAAACATCATTTTTCTCTGGTTTTCATCAAAATCTGGCATGTTGATGCCCCTAGAAGATAACAAGGGAACCTGTTATGCATGTAACCCCGTACTCTGACTTCTCTGGTAACCAGGTTATCCTCAAAAACCACACCCTTTTCTCGGTTTGTGGATAAACTATTCCCTTACTGAGAAGGTCAAAGTGAGGAAAGTTACAACAAAGTTGTGAGTATTTTCCTCCACATTTCGGCTCTTAGGTCGGCTGTCTGTACTTTGTTGTGGTGTCCGTTGGTCTCCGTTCGGAGTCCGCCCGCCTGTCAGTCACCACGATTGACAGCTGCTCTCAGACCAGCGTTTATGCGGCTCCAGTCTTGTTAGTCGTTCTCTCGTCTTCAGACGAAGGCCAGGAGGTAATGGAGAATAGAAATGCAGATTAGAACAGGGAACTTTTTTTTGCACATCAACATCTGATTTAGAGTCAATTCTATGCATAAATACACGATGGGGTTTGGGGATTCACAGACGAGGGTAAATAACCTTCCCTTTATTCACATACACCCCCCCCACCCCCCACCCCCTTTCATGCTTACACTGAAGCTCATACCTGCACACACGAACACGCTCTGGCCCCGGTGTCATTTCTATTTCTCAGCAATCTGCCCACAGAGGCAGCAAGTCTGTCTCAGCTGAGCGCTCGGCCCTTTTAGAGAATTACTGCATGGTTATCAAAGGCATTTAGATTAACCCCGGTCACTGTCTTTGACCCGCCTCCCCCTCCTCTCACCCACGTTTCTGCATGCTGCCGCTCCCTCTAATAACATTTTGACATTAGGATCCCTCGCAAATGCTTCTTAAGTCTCCCCCCCCACCCCCACCCCCCCAACCTCCCCCGACCGCTGTCCGCGTGTGCGGCGGGGTGGCCCAGGCTGATAACTTTTCATTCATAATTAGCGGCCGGCGAATGGGACTGCGTTGGGGGGAAATTGAACTGTCAGTGGCGGGGCGCGGGGCGTTTGACCCCATCACACCCAGAGGGGGCCATCATAATTTGTTCATTTGGTGTCCATCAGATGGGCGCCGGCGCACCCCCTCCTCCCCCCTCGTCTCCCTCCTCACCCCCCCGTGACCTCCCCGGAGTGGGCGCTCTGGGTTCACGTCTAATTATGAATCAGCAGGAGGACCTCCAGCGCCACGAATATAGCGGCTCCTGCCCTCCAAACCTCCCGCTGCCACTCAAACGGCAGAGATTGCTTCTTAAATAGGAATAAACGGCCGCCAGGAAATGGACAGTCGGCGGCGGGGTCTGAGCAGCCAACCGGCAGCGCACGCCGTTGCTGCTTTAATGCACCTTTGTCTGCCATTAATTAGGTTTTTTAATTATGCGCTACATTTCATGGCTTACGTTTCATCTTTCAGATGACAGGGTTGTCTCGTGTTGTTGATGGGTTTTTTTGTTGTGGTTTGTGATGGAGACGCTGTGAACCCGCCTCGAACGAGCTGTTGGATTTATGCAAACACTCCAATTGAGGGCATAACCCTTCAGTTTTGAGATTTCTAAACATAATTATGAGCTCGTGCACCTCCGATAGTAACATAGCTCTGATGCCAAAGCATTTCTTCAGCGGAAGCAGAAGTTTTGTCAAAGCTCTTTTTAAAAGAGATGGTATTAGAGAAAGCCATAGATTTAGTTGGGCAGAACTCTACGGCCCAAAATATACTGCTTTGTTATTTTTTTATCTTTAGAAGGAACCTGAAGTGGTTACAGATGCTAACAATTTCCAACTTGTATATAAAAAACCTTAGTCACTGTGGGGTTTGGGTTGTGCGGGCCTGTAAAGGGTCGTAGATACGAACGGCAGCATCTTTTGATGAATGCAGGTGTGCCTTTAGTTCCTTTTAAGGCTCCTACAGCAACTTTAAGGGATGTCATTGTAAATAGAATGTACCATTTTTGTGTGTGGCAAGTTTATCATATATGTATTTGTTAGTCTATTGGAAGTTGCACGCACTTATGAGGTATAGGTAATGGTGTCGTACAACACCTTTACGCTATACTCCACTTTGTTATACTCTACTTTGCTATACTCTACTTTGTTATACTCTACTTTGCTGTGCTCTACTTTGCTATACTCTACTTTGCTATGCTCTACTTTGCTATGCTCTACTTTGCTATACTCTACTTTGCAATGCTCTACTTTGCTATGCTCTACTTTGTTATACTCTACTTTGCTATGCTCTACTTTGTTATACTATACTATGTTATACTCAACTTTGCTATACTCTACTTTGCTATGCTCTACTTTGCTATGCTCTACTTTACAATGCTCTACTTTGCTATGCTCTACTTTGTTATACTATACTTTGTTATACTCAACTTTGCTATACTCTACTTTGTTATACTCTACTTTGCTATGCTCTACTTTGCTATGCTCTACTTTGCTATGCTCTACTTTGCTATGCTCTACTTTGTTATACTCAACTTTGCTATACTCTACTTTGCTATGCTCTACTTTGCTATGCTCTACTTTGCTATGCTCTACTTTGTTATACTATACTTTGTTATACTCTACTTTGCTATGCTCTACTTTGCTATGCTCTACTTTGTTATACTATACTTTGTTATACTCAACTTTGCTATACTCTACTTTGTTATACTCAACTTTGCTATACTCTACTTTGTTATACTCTACTTTGCTGTGCTCTACTTTGCTATACTCTACTTTGCTATGCTCTACTTTGCTATGCTCTACTTTGCTATACTCTACTTTGCAATGCTCTACTTTGCTATGCTCTACTTTGTTATACTCTACTTTGCTATGCTCTACTTTGTTATACTATACTATGTTATACTCAACTTTGCTATACTCTACTTTGCTATGCTCTACTTTGCTATGCTCTACTTTACAATGCTCTACTTTGCTATACTCTACTTTGTTATACTATACTTTGTTATACTCAACTTTGCTATACTCTACTTTGTTATACTCTACTTTGCTATGCTCTACTTTGCTATGCTCTACTTTGCTATGCTCTACTTTGCTATGCTCTACTTTGTTATACTCAACTTTGCTATACTCTACTTTGCTATGCTCTACTTTGCTATGCTCTACTTTGCTATGCTCTACTTTGCTATGCTCTACTTTGCTATGCTCTACTTTGTTATACTATACTTTGTTATACTCAACTTTGCTATACTCTACTTTGTTATACTCTACTTTGCTATGCTCTACTTTGCTATGCTCTACTTTGCTATGCTCTACTTTGCTATACTCTACTTTGCTATACTCTACTTTGCTATACTCCGTACAAGTTTCCCTAATTTTCGCCGGCAGACTGCCACAGCAGATGCATTCAAATTTCTGCCACGGCTCTAGCGCTCATCATCATGTATCAAGGGAGACGTCGGCATCTTCTTCAGACCATGGAGCAGCGAGCTCCTTACACGGCGGCTATGGACTATTTTTGCTATCTGCTTGTTGGTCAATTGACTCATTTAACTTGAATAAAGTGTTTCCATTGCAGTTTTGCGAAATATGTCAATTTCGATACACCTCAAAAAACCACCTCCTCCAAGCTCTTTTTTTTTCAAAAGATAAATGTGCCTTCTTTTCTTTTTTTTATTGTCGTGTTTCAATTGGGGAAATGTTTAAGCTAACGTTAGCACTGCAAAAAAAAAAAAAAAAAAAAAAAAAAAAGCGAGCTACATCGGGGGTATCCGGCCGCACAGTTTAGAGCCAGATGCCAACTCAGACGAGGAAAATAAAAAATGTTAAATGGTAAAATGGTAAATGGCGTATACTTATATAGCGCTTTCTACCCTCTTTCGAAGACCCAAAGCGCTTTACAGCCACAGTCCCATTCACCCACGCACACACATTCACACACTGATGGCGGCTCCGCTGCCGAACACTGGCGCCAACCTCCCACCAGAGGCAAGGTGGGGTTCAGTGTCTTACCCAAGGACACTTCGACACATGGGTGTGCAAGGCGGAAATCAAACCTGCAATCTTACGATCATGTAGGGCTGGGCGATATGGCCTAAAAATAAAATCTCCGATTTTATTTTTTTTAATTCGATTTCCGATTTTTTTCCCCGATTTTTTTTTTTTTTCCCCCCTACTTAAGGAAAGCAATAAGTACAAACGGCAGACAACTTAAAGCAAATGTTGCTTTTATTTAATTAAATGCAAGACAAATGTAACCCCCATTTCTGGTATGAACAATAAATAAATAAACACACTCTTGGAATCAAAGTTAAGTATAAAATTTTTCTTCTTCTCACTCCCTTTTAGACTTGTGTTTATATAATTTTGTTGTGTTTTATATAATTTTTGTCTTGTTTTTTTCTTATTTTGTTATTCTACGCTTGTTTTCACTTGTCCAAAATGAAAAGGTTACTTACTTCAAGTCCCAGCTGTGTTTTAAGTCACACTTTATAGTCTAGACTAAAATGAGACAAACATTCACCTTGAAAGTAGCAGCATTTTCTAAAAAGTTATCAATCCAGCTCATATCTGGGTCTAAAGTTTTAAATAAATTAGTAAACCCCGTCTTGATGATGAAGCAGCAGGAGTCCCCCCCCGCCCGCCTCCGTCCGCCTCCGTCCTCTCCGGAAACAAAATCCTACGGTGGCCGCGTCGCAAATGAATATACAAGTAATAATTACAGCGCAGTATTCTTTATTAACAAATAACAGTAAAAGATAACTATCTAACTAATGAACTAACTATACAGGCGTTGTAGAATGAGTATGTGTGTCAGGTCGCGTGTGTGTTAGGGCGCGTGCATGTGTAAGTAGACTGAGCGCGTGAGAGCCTTTGACTCCGATGAGCTCCTTTAGGTAAATGTTGCAGCGTGGGGGGGGGTCTCTTCCTCCACGTCTGTGACAGTAAAGCCACACCAGTTCCACACAACAGATGAGTTCATTTCTTTCTTGGGAACAAACTGCCCACTCTCACCGGTAGCCATGCTGTCGCGTGCTGTTTCGTGTGTTGTTTGTCGCGTGCCATGTGAAACTAACGCTACGGAAGCTCTGAGGAGCCAAACATGCGCCACATAAAAACTCGATTTAGTTATTTTTGAAATCGCCCGTAACAAAAAATTCGAATTAATTCATTTGATCAATTTATCACCCAGGCCTACGATCATGGGTCGACCGCCCTTCCGCTGCACCACGGCCGCCCTATAACGCATCTATTTGTCTGCAGGTGGATGATTTATAATTGTAGCGGAGAAAGTGAGATTTTTTCCTTACCCATGGCAGGGGAACTGCTTTTTCAAGCATCCAGTTTTTACCTACTCCTGATTAAAACATGATTCGAATAAAGAAATACTCAGAAACACAGTTTTAGTCCTAAATTCTTTTATACATGTTCTTCATTATGACAAAAACGTGTTCAAAACCCCAAAAACAACACTTTGTGCGTCTTTAAACTAAACTACCTACTGAAAATTGGTTAGATCTTTTAATCGTGTCTGTTTGGAAATAACATCTCAATCTGTGGACAAATTGATTAGTGTTTCAGTATCATTCATAAATATGGGCAATGGAAATATTAAAAGTTTTATCTCCAATCGTGCATGGACTTATACCGCTGTCTTTGAACAGTCTTCTATAAATCCAAACGTGTTTTATTTAAAAACGTTCAAAACGAGTCATTTTTTTAATATCTAATTTACCGACAAATTGGCTTAAATCTGCTAACCTCTGGCTGAATGTGCTGGAGAGGTTTCTTCTTACATTAAAGGAGTTTTAGGCGCCACTACTAACATTTATTTAACTCAATTTGCAGTCAAGGTCTTCGTGATGCTCCTCAATTAATTGTCATCTTCTGACTGAAGGGAACAATTAGGACCTAAAGTCAAACACATGTCCCTTACTTTAATCTCCCCCAAGTCTTGTCGAGTGTAATGAAACCCTGTCGCTGATGTCTGAGGGAGTTCATGTCTAAAAAACAGAAATGGATTTTTAATATATGCCCATGAATCTCTTACTTCTTGCCTTTTAAATTGGCCTTCTTGTGCTCCGCACGAGGCGGTTAGCCCTTTTGAATATGTCAGCTGGATTTTCAGGTCATTTGCCAGAGAGGATGATGGGAACGGCGCGTCCGGGCTCTGAAGGTGACTGGTGTCTGAGTCATCCATCACAGGAGCTTCCTTTAAGTTGATGCATAATAGGGCCTCTCAATCAACTTCCTCGCTTATTGTCACCTTCCTCCTTCCAGTCCGGGCTCTGAGCTGCGAGTCAGACCTGAAGGAGAAAAAAATAAAGGCTGACTGACAGAGAAGTCAAGGTTACATCCCTCCTCTTCTCTTATTTACACTTGAGGTGTTATGGAGCGCTCCGCAGGACGGCGGCAGATTGAAGGGACTTGTGTGGGCGCCGGTGTCAGGCTTTTAACGGTCCGCTGTGTCAAATTGGTGATGATAAGCATTTTGATGCCCTGTCCTGTTGCGCGGAGCGAGGCGCAAGAGGACCTTGAGGCAGGATGTCTCTGTCAGGGAGGTAAATCTCTGCTGCGATGGGGTGGCAAACATTACAGCCAGCTTTATCGACACGGACTGCTCTGACACATGCAAAAGTGGCCCTATAAATTCGCCGGGTGGCGCTGGCGTGACGGGCGCCGGTGAGGGTTCAGCGGAGTCACGCCACGACAGCAAATGTTTGCTTGACCTCCTTACAAGCGCTAGGATGGGGCGGGCGCAGCAGACGCTGCTGTCTGTCATGACGGGATCATGTTTACCCATAGGACACAAGTCCTCCAGGCCGGTTTTTCTTTGAAATCTTGCATATCCTTGTGACTTTTAATAGTATTGCACAGTTTTCCAATTCCGGTTTATGTCCTATTAAAAATAAAAATGTTATTTTTATTAGTAACAGGAGAGCACCAGTTTCTACTTCAATGGCCTTTTGGGGGGCTCCACACAAACTTATTTAATGATGATCGGCCGATGGCATGTGTTCAAAAGTTACATGGTTATTTTTGTCTTCTTTTCTTTTATTTATTTGCCCCAGAATAACATGCAGTGCCCTCAAGTGTCCATCAAGAAAAATTCTTTGTAAAGATATGTTTAAAAAAAAAAAAAAATCATCTTCTTTAATCAATTATTGCCGTCACTCAGAGAAGACCTTTGACTTTAGTTAAAGGCTACAGAAGCTGTTCTAAGTTTTCAGACTTTTGTGGTTTTTTTCGTGGCACAAAGACG
Organism: Oryzias curvinotus; assembly: GCA_023969325.1. Lineage (NCBI taxonomy): Eukaryota > Metazoa > Chordata > Actinopteri > Beloniformes > Adrianichthyidae > Oryzias > Oryzias curvinotus. The sequence continues at coordinate 27,852,511 of CM043717.1, forward strand.
TGAAGCGTGTATTTATTTATTTTTTTGGTTTTGTTTTCCACATGTGACAGTTTGTGTTCGACAGCACGCCGCATGCAGCGTCGTGTTCGTCTGAGCCATGTGATCCAGCTAATGAGAACTGACAGGAGACTTTCACCCCCAACCAGTGCCAATGTTTGTCACGTTTGCAGTGAGATGTTAGAGAGAAAACATGGCACTAAAGCTTCCTCTTTCTCTGCTCAACGATAATGCAGAGAAAGGTAAAAGCCCCCTTATAGCGGCGGCGGCGGCGCGTGGTCCGGGCAGGCGCTGCTGCTTTCTGTTCATTAGGGGCTGTTTGTGACGCATGAGCTTCAAACCTGTTCCTGCTGCTTCTCCATTTTATACCCACCAGAGTTAATGATTAGATAATTAATGCAGGTGATGTGGAGGTTCCTGTTGGCATTTTCCTATCTGTACGATAAATTATTGATTTAAAAGATTGTTGGAATAACAAACATCATTTAACCTGCAGTCCTGAGTGTTTGTTCTTGGTTTGTCTGTTTAGGTCACGTCTCCGTCTTTCGGTCCGGTAAAAACCTACGAGCTGCTGCACCACATGACGGGAAAAGGTTTGGCGGCCAAGTACCATTTCCCCAGACAGCCGTGTTTGTACCAGCCCAGCATGGTGTCGGTGCAGGTCATACTGACCAACAACTCGGACCACGACCTGGAGGAGATCCACGTAGGGGAGCGCAGCCCGGCCAGCCTGAACCTCCACTGCTTTAACACCATTGGTGAGTGGAGCTCCTCCACCTGGAACTTAGTGGGCGGCTGTTCCTGCTTCGTCTACAAAAGAACGGCAGGAGATGTTTTCCACTGAAATAGATGAAAGTATTATGTTCTAATGTGTTTTTTCTAGTGTGCCGTGGGAAATTGCCCTCATTAACTGATCTAAAAACATTTTCCATCTCCATGATATCAGCTCTGTGTTCATCCAAACAGGCCCTGATAAAACACTGAGTAGTTAAGAATATGAAAGATCATAAAATTATTTTTTCTTTGTGTTTACTTGATTCTATTAAAGTCATTTTGATAAGAATGACGGTACCGCGATTTAGCTGCATCTAAAGCCGTTTGCGGAAAAGTCCCGCCCCTTTAACTGTCTCCACCAATCATTCTTGGAGGCTTAATCACATGTCATCAGTCTGACCAATCAGAAGTGGTTAAAGTCTTCACTTCCTTGTTCCGATTTAGCTCAAAAAGTCTCTCAGTTCTAACAAAAATACCAGCTAAAGCTCGTCTTTAGCGGTGTAGCTTTCCACAGAATCCGGTATCAGACCGTGGAACAAGTGAACAAAACAACGAAGCTCAGAGACGCTAGTCTTTCTGCCCTTTAGCGTCAGATTTCACACTTCATCTCCCATGATGCATTGGCTTAAAGGGACAGGTCTCAGCGTACAATGAGTCGTCCTTGTTATCCGTCTTGAAACCACAAAGAACACGCATCAAACAGATTTTTAATTTTCTAACTTAATTAACAGCTGCAACTTCCATCTTTTTCTGCCACAATTATCACGAAAATGCACGTGAGATCATGGAGGGTGGGGGGGGGCTGTCGATCAATACAGACTGAGTTTTTGCTTTTTGTTTTTTTTTTTTTGTTTTTTTGGGATGATGGTGTGCCGCTGGGTTTTTGTCAAGGTTAAAGTGTGCCATGGCTCAAAAAAGGTTGAAAAACACTGTTCTAATCTACAATATGATTATGCCATCATTATATCATCCAATAAATTAATAGGAATTTGTATGAAAGTTAATTTATAAGCAAGTTTTGTCTGCAAAATCTTGTAATTGAGTGGTTTTATTTGAACTAATAAGGGTTTTATTGTGAGACTGCTAAGAATTCATTAGCGGTGACTTTAAACTCCAATGTAAGTCACAGAATCTGGAAGAAAAGGGATTTTTTTTTTTTTTACTGACCATGGACCATGACCATAGCGTCATACCATGGATGGAAAATAAACACTATTTTTAAACTAAAAGGCAGAATCTAAAGACAATTCTAGCAAATATTTAATGAACAAGCTGAAGCAATTATTTTGAAAATACTTTACACCAAGATAATCATTTATAAATTCTCAATGATTTCCACTCAAGCGTTTGTCAGAAATGACCAGCATCTCAACAGTTCGATATGAAAAGAATTTCGAATACAAATAAGTTGATCCTTTATCTATTTACCTTTTTTTTCTTACAAGAACAAAGAAGTTGTTGCATCTCTCAAGTTTCAACAATCACAGCAAATTTTCTCAGTAAGACCCATGATGTGGACGGTTTTCATGTTTTTTTTTCTTTGCAAAATCAAAAACAGCAGCAATTTTAGCCATTTATTTATAGTATAAAAAAAAGAACAGTAAAGAAAAACAAGCAAACAGTCAAAAAAATTCAAATACTTACCAAACGTTTCAAAAAGGTTGCGATTGATACTAAAAAAAACTGTTTATTGAGTTAAATATTTTGTCAGGAAGTAAAAACGTAAAGCATGAGTTTCTTGGGTTAAAAAGTTTAATATTGATATTAATATTTAATATTGATAAAACCCATAATAGTACATTTTCAACTTTAAAGGCGTATCATACATGGAAAAAATTCTCCAGTTTTCCATGACATAAAAGATCTTATATATTTATACGATTTGATTTCGTTAAACAGGAAAATCTAAAAAAAAATGCTGCTTTTTAGCCCTGCAGTACATGAGACTCAGACATACATCACACGTCACATGACAAGACAGAAAAGATAACTTTAAGACAGAATTTTAACTTAATTGAATCTAAGAAATACTTTTAAACTCTAAAATCTGCCTTTAACCTCTTTTGTGGGGTATTTAATTTAATTCCAAAGCGCTTATCGTCATTAATGGGAAAAACATTTAAATAAGAAGAAACGTTGCTTTTCTTTACCTTTGATCTCAACAGTGGTTGGAATAGGCTCCAGCAACCTAGGGATCCTAAAAAGGATGAGATACATTTAGAAAATGGACGGATAGATGGAAATGTTGGTTTTTGTTGTGATAAATAGGTTAGTTGGTTGTTTCCTCTCAACAGTCCAACTACAGTTGATTCCTCTGACTGCTCCGTTTGACGCCACTGAGGTGGAAGTGACCTTCAGGAAAGGATCGTCCTTTGGGTTTAACCTATCGGCTCTGTTTCCCTCTTTGTTTCACCAGCTCACAAAACGATGGTTAACAAATTTAACGTTTGGACATAGACTCCAACAGAATGAGGAATTTTTTGGTTGATGATATCGTCTTTATTGCCCCCTTAGTCCTCCTGTGCATTAGCAGTTGTTTGGAACTTTAAGTATAGGAAAGAAAAGCTCAGTAAACGCAAAAAGTTCTGTGGCAAAGAGAAAAATATCAACCAAAATGTTCTTAAGTTTAAACATATAGTCGTATTTTGCTTTGTGGTTCCATCAGTAAGAGAATTGAAGTGTATTGAGTCCTTTTATAAACATAAACCATTGATGAAGCTTCTATATTTAACTGTTGTTGCTTCAACAATAAATAATTGGACTGTTTTGGTCAAATTTGCACATTAAGTCTAATAAATGAAGGCGAAGAAAAATAGAAAATTAACCAAAGAAAAGGAAAAAGGTAGGGTTTTTGAATGAGTTTTAGGAAAAACCAAACTCTTTGGGGAGCAGTTGAGGTCACCTCTGCTCCGTCAGAATCACTCCAGGTTTTCTCTGATGAGTATAAAACGATTATCAAGTCCTAAAAATCTTTTAAACCTTCAAGCTGTCGGCTCAGCAAATAGCCTTGTCCCATTCACACCGGCAGAAAGCAAGCAATATTCCTCCATCTAATCCCCGTTTATTAATATTGATCCACGCAGACAAACAGACGCCATATTTCTCCATTTCTTTCCACGCGCCGCATTTGATTGGGATCTGAGTACAGTGGGCGAACAGCACTCCTTCAAAGGATTCCTCTCGGAGCGTGCGTGAGCATACATCCACACAAGCCCAGTCAGACAGAGGCGGCGTGCGGCGGAGCATGCTAAAACTGTCGATTGGAGGCCATTGATTGGGCATTGAAGGAACTCAAGCAGCCAAACGGTGGGTAATTTGGATCGATCAGGCTCTGCTGCCACGGGCGGGCGGCTGGATTTAGTGTTGATCAGCTGCAGGGGATGAATACAGACAAAGCTTTATGTTGTGTTGTTTGTTAGGTGAAGGATGATATACGACAGGGTTTGGGTTTCATAAGAGAAATTCTACTGACGCCACAGGCCGTTTGTATTTTCTGCTCCTCTTGACTTTCAATCATGTATTTTTCAAAATGTGCAGTTGAAATCTAACATTCACTGCAAACCAACTAATATCTTTAATTTAATGTTTTATTGATGTTTTTCCCAAGGAAAGTAGAATTGAATTTAGTTATTCTACATACCAGCTTAGAATAGTTAAAACATGAGCACCTGCTGTTTAACAGTAAGTACACCATGGCCTGGGTGAATACTGGATTCTGATTGGCTGCTGGGTGTGGATTAAAAAGTGATAATACATGCCTATCTTAAATGTTCTGTAACACTTAAAAAAATAACCTTAGCGTCATCGTCTTTACGGTAAGAAGTGAACTTTCTCTCTGGACTGATGCTTTATTTAACCATCGTGACCATCAGCGTAAATGTCGCTTTCCTTTACGCTGTAGTTGAGGTTGGTGCCGGCTCAGCCAGCTAAGCGGCGAGCTGGCACATCACCGTGACAACGCGCAGCACCACATAACAAATAGTCTGCATTTTGTGGGGGGAAAAAAGTGATCTAAACCGAAAAAATAACAAAAATTAAACCACACAAAGAACTTCAATTATTATTTCATTTATTTATTATTATATTTTTCTTTTCTGCCCCTCATTTTCATTCTTTTATGCTTGGCTAAAATGTTGGCCCCCTGATAATAAGCATCTGCTTATTTTGTATTGAGAGGTGATTTGTTGTTCATGATTGTGGAAAAATAAAATAAAATAAAATAAAACACATAAATCAATCTAGACCATGAACCGTGTGCGCTTTTTTATGCAATTGATTAGGGATTTTTGCATCAGTTACATAATTTTAACATGGCATTTGCAGGGTATATAATAGTTAAACATCGGTTGAACGTGCGTGAAAAGCCACAAATCTGTGTTTGCGTGTTGCAAACACAATGGCCATACAGTTTGAACAGCTTAAAACCAAATTCACGTAAAAACTTGTTGGCCGAAAATGTGCACGACGACGAACACAAGAAACACTCATGACTGACATTTATCCCGCATGGATCACGTATGACAGGAATTTCATACGTGGAAAACGTGCAAAGTATACGTGGTGGCTGTTTGACACGGCTTTAAGCCATTTTCTGTGGGGGGCATCTCGCTCACTCCGTCCTGTTCTCTTATACAGTCAATGGTTTCACCTGATCATCTCATCTTTTTACTCGTGTTCACAAAGATGGTGTTTCACGGATGTCAGATCGTGACGGCTAACAAATCCTCTTTAAATGAGCCAATTCAGCCATGTTTTGGCATCACCGTCGGGCTAAAGTTGTGACATGTAAGCGTAATCAGATCCTAGCTTGTGCTTTAATCAAATGATGTGATCAAATGATTCAGGGCAGGGATTCTTCCACTGAAATTTATCGGTTGGTTTTGTTTTGTTGGTAGGTTTTACTTTTTATTTTTTAATTATAAAAATTGTTTTTATTGGATTTTAGTGCAGCAATAATGAACAAGCGATATGAAACAATGTATGCACCACTACACATTGAACCCCCCCCCCAAAAAAAAGAACCAAAAAACAAAAAGGCAGTACTTATCCCATCACTAGTTCTTCAGAAAAAAGAAAAAAAAGTGCAACAGATATGGTCCACCAAAAGTAACTGTCCAGAAATAAAAAAATTGGGGAAGTTTAAAGCAGTAGAAAGCCCAAAAACCAAAACCGAATGGTCTTCATACACAGAAATAGTTACAGGTCAGTGATAATTTAAAGTGACAATGAGTAAAGAAAAAATAAAAATACAATTTTGGGGAAATGAAAGCCAGCTAGGTGGGTATGTTGCGGGATTGTAAAGTCTCAACATGACCAAAAACGGGTTGCCAAATATTTGAAAAATTGGCCCGTGACGCAACATAGAGTAAACTTAATCTTTTCTAGTTTACTATAGTGCAAAACATCCTTGATCCATATTTTTTTTTTTGTGGGAGGAGAGGGAGACTTCCAACACAAAAAAATCCTACGTCTTGCTAAAAAAGTAAGAAATGCCACAATATCAGATTTTAGTGTTGCCAAGGCTGTCCTATTGGGGACAACCCCAACCAAAGCTGTTGGATTTGAATGTTTTAAAGCTCGCCTTTGGATAAAATACCCACAACAGTTTATGACAAGTTTTAGGCTTATTTAGTTTACATAGAATAATTTGCGCCATTTTATATCAGATATTGCTTTAGCAATTTACTAATATATGCATTTCTTGTTTAAAAAATGCTCAGTTAAACAGCAAAAAATAAGCCTGTTTTCATTCCGTTAAGATTGATGGCTAATTCTCCTGCTGATTACAACATACAGAGGGCAATTTTTCATTCAACTCAGCCGTTTAAATCAAATGAATGGGTTACACCTGTGCTTAGTCAAGGGTGCAGCTGCTTTGACTGACAAGTAAGAAACTGAGCTGCTGTCTGTGTGCACTCACCATGACGCGCTTGATTTGGTTACGAAATGTTAAACTCAAGGTTTTCTGCCATCTGGAGAACAAAAATGTTGATGCATTAAGCTTGTTTATGTTTCATTCTGGAGCTTTTACTTGAATGAAGATGTTTGTCACAAATATTGATCACGTTTTTTAAGATAAAAATCATGCACGATTAGACTTATAGGCAGCTCCAGAGCTAGCCAAAGATGGTGTTAAAGTGTGAGGGAAAGAGGGACGGGATTGCACTGCTTCAACACTGCTTTAAAACCAAGTCATCTGAACTTGGTTTCTAAAGTTGAAGATGTTACTATAGTGCAAAACCAAGAGGTGAAACGTTTTCTATTCTCCAAATTTTATTCTACAAATTCTAGGAATTGACAAAGCCGTTTGGATAAGAGGTGAAATGTCTTCTACTCTACAAATTCTATTCTACGAATTGACAAAGCCTTTTGGTTAAGAGGTGAAACGTTTTCTATTCTGCGAATTCTACTCTACGAATTCCATGAGTTGACAAAGCCTTTTGGATAAGAGGTGAAACGTCTTCTACTCTACGAATTCTATTCTACAAATTGACAAAGCCTTTTGGTTAAGAGGTGAAACGTTTTCTATTCTACGAATTCTATTCTACGAATTCCATGAGTTGACAAAGCCTTTTGGATAAGAGGTGAAACGTCTTCTATTCTACGAATTCTATTCTACGAATTCTATTCTACGAATTGACAAAGCCTTTTGGTTAAGAGGTGAAATGTTTTCTATTCTACGAATTCTATTCTACGAATTCTATTCTACGAATTCTATGAGTTGACAAAGCCTTTTGGATAAGAGGTGAAACGTCTTCTATTCTACGAATTCTATGAGTTGACAAAGCCTTTTGGATAAGAGGTGAAACGTCTTCTATTCTACGAATTCTATGAGTTGACAAAGCCTTTTGGATAAGAGGTGAAATGTCTTGTAACTTTAAAAACCAAGGCCAGATGACAGCCCTTAAACCTAGTACTATGATGAAATCTACCTGGCACTCTGCCGAAACTATGTCCTAGAAAACAACACAGGTTTTTGGCTAAAAAAATCATAGTTAAAAAAAAAAAAACACAGGGAAGGCTTTGAAAAGGGATCATAAGATGATCGAAGTGGGACTTGAACGATCGGAGGAGGACGTGGAGGTAAACTGATCGTGATAGACAGACGGTCAGATGGAAGGATGGATTGGGAGTCCATGATGTCTCTGCTTTCTCATGGTTTTCTCTGGAGTCTTTACTGTCTTCCATCAAAGCAAAGGGTTTAACAGTGTAATAGATCTTCTCATTGGATGGAGAAACTCAGGGGATGTGTGTTTTTTTTTTCTTTTTTTTTGGGGGGGGGGGGTTGCCATCCTTTTATTGTAAAGTTCCCCGTCCTGCACATTCTCCACTCTGTTCGCCTTCTTCCCCCCGTCTCTCCTTGTGCTGATGCATTTGTTGACAAGCTTCTTGTTTTAGAAATAGGCTTCATTTTGCAGCGAGGCCACAGAGTGTAAGATTGAAGGATGGATTTCTCTCGTATGCCGGCCTTGCTTTGTGATGTAGCTGCTACACGCGGTGCCCTTGTCACTCACTCCTCTTTTTTTTTTTCTTTCAGAACGTCTGGAGCCGGGGGCGTCGGTAACGGTTTCCATGGGTGTCGACTTTAGCGACTCGACACAAGCAGCCAACTTCCAGCTGTGGTAAGACAATGAAACACACAACTTCATATCGCTTTTTCTGTACATGATCTGTGCACTCCTTTCTCCTGCCTGCATATTTTTTTTTTTTTTTTTTTAACCTCTTAATTTGCCTTTTCCGAACCACTCTGTGCCGGTACTCCCGGGCGAGACATCAACCACAATTGATCCGAGCTCCCTGGAATAACAATTATTCCTCCAGTAATCAGCCGCGGCCCAAATCAGTCCGCTGAATGCCATTGGCACCGCTGCTCAGCCGATCAATAATCTTATCAGAAAATCAGTTTGAGATGGGGGGGGAATCAATCCGGCCCAAAATGCCACAGAGCTCGGTTTGCAAGGCAATCAGAGGAGAAACATTTCATACCATAAAACAGAGGAAAAGCCTACGACCAGAATCTAAATAAAGAATAAAGTTCTCTTTATCTGGCAAGAATGACTCCTGTTTAATGTGGTAAAACAAAAAAGCCATCTTATTTTTTTAATAGGTAGAAAATATTACCATTAGCTATATTATCATAACTACAATATTTACTCATTATAGGTTTTATGTCATAACTACCAGTCTTGATGCTAAAACTTAAAAAACAGTTCTTGAAGACACAATTTTCTAAGAGGGTTTTAGAGCTAAACAGGGAACTAAGATTCTCTTCTGTTTGGTCAACTTATGTTGAACATGTTTTAAGCCGACTTTAACATCGAGGACCTGACTATAACACCCGATCATCGTGAGAGACGGTACATTTTTCATTCTTACTGATCTAAAAACATTCCCATCACCAGAATATCAGCACCGTGCTCTTTAAAAATGGCCTCACACCGAGCACCGGTAGTTTGCTGACGCCTTTGTGGTGTTTTTCAGTATAAACACACCGGGTCTCTCAGCATCTTCCGTGTCTTTCATAAGGAGGGCGAGAAAAACCTTTGACGCCAGCTCCTCCCACACGTGACGGGAGCGTCAGATTTATAAATACACTTTCGGAAAAGCGTCGAGTGGCGACTTTGGCGCTTGTAAAAACAAGGCTCCTTCGATGTCTGTGGTTTTTCTCCACATTGATCCCATTAACAGACAAAGAGACAAAGATTGTGTGTTATTTAGGTAACAACTACAGTTTTAAAGAGTTATGGATGCCTGATGGTCCGAAAAATATGAAAATATGTCAGATGGAAAAAAAGTGTTTGCACCATTTGTGATGGAAGTGGTGTTTCTGAGTTTGGTCTAGCAACAGCGTCATTTCTTTAAAAGGAAAAAAAAATCTTCCTTTAATTGTTCTTCAGTGGTTTTTGCAGCATCTTTTGTTTTGTTTTTTTTCTTCTCCTTAGTACCAAGGAGGACCAGTTCAGCGTGTCCATCCAGCCGGCTGTGGGAGAGCTGCTGATGCCCTTCACCATGACAGAAGCTGACTTCAGCAAAGAGCAAAGTGAGTTTTACAGTTGTTAGACATCTTTGTCACAGCCCAGGATAAACAGGCTGCCATATAGTTTTCTCATTCTAAGATGTACTGTTAATTTTGTGTTTTACTGGAAAGAAAATACATTTTTATTTCTTACAAAGTAAAATCAACTAAAGAATATTTTTTTAAAGATTTACCGATTTAAAGACCCATCCCAGAACTTTTTCTGATGATAGAGGACATATATAACAAAAATTAAGCCTAAAATTGCAGTTCTGGGTATTTCTTTAATCAAATAGTTGTGAATCAGGGGCAGATGAAAAAAGACGTTTAAAAATTATCGTATTTGTGACGTAAAAAATCTGCCCCGTGGGCCACAAGCTCCCTGCTCCGCTCCATTCTGATCTTTGTTTTCCTCGCCTGACCTGGAATCTGGATCAAAACTGTACGGCTGGACAGCTACGATATTGCTCGCAGTTTTTGTTGCAGCTGTAATGTTAGATTGGGGGTGTGAGGGGCTGCAAGCTAGCGGGAGAGCATGTAAAGAAGAGAGCCCAAAGCAATGGTGAGGGGAATTGGTGGCGGGGTTGCTCAGTCCCAACAGACAAACTCAGAGGTGAATTTCTGGCACTCTGCAGAAACTATGTCCACAGATTTTTGGCTAAAAGCGTCACAATCATAACTTGGAACGCTTTAAAATTGGTCAAAAGATGATCGGAGTGGGGTTTGAACACGTTAAAACACAAATATAAGATGTTTTGTTTACTTTAAGGAGCTACTTTCCTCTTAGTTGAACCCTTTAACACCTGTACCGTCACCAGCAGGAGCAGCAAAATTACACATTGTCTTTATACTCAAACTCAACCATTTACACAGGTAATCAGAATGAACTACAGTGGTAATAAAACCCACAGTGGGATGTCCTGGTATGTGGACGCCATTTCATCCCTGCGTTCACCACCTCATATTTACACAAACTCACCGCTGCTTTTGCTTTGTTCTGTGGTCACGACCTTGTCTCAAACTTGCACCGTTCCTCGGTTAATGTGGTGAACACTGTGCATCTCAGGAAATCTGCAGGGCATGAACGAAACCTCGGCAACCGTCACCATGGCAACAGCTAACACCCCCCACCAGGCCATCAGCAAGCAGGTGCTGTCTGTAGCCAATGTAGGAGCGGTGTCATCCAGCCAGGACAACATGCTCAGGTGACTCGCTCGCTCGTTTTTTTTTTTACTACTTCCTGTTGAGTCGGTTAATGACACAGTTTTCAATATGTCATGTTTTATAAGGACTTTTTTTTTCTTTTTTTTACTAAAAGCCACAAAGCTTCACTGATGCATCTAAAAACAGAGCCACGTGGAAAGGTCGAAAGGTTTACGGGAAAATGTTAACAGCAAAAAATATTTGTATATTCAAGTTCAACTTTTTCACTGTAAAACTGAATCCAAGCGTTAGTTTGAATTTACTTGTATTTATGTTTAAAATGAGCACATATATATCATTAACTGTCATGCAGATATGTACATTTAATGTGTAGAGTTTTAATTTAATTGAGGCTAATTCCCCTCTTTATTTCTTTGGCGGGACAGAATCCACAAAACCTCACATTAAATAAACATAAAGAATCATTTTAATAAATATAAGATATCTAGCGGTTATTTTATCGGAAATAGCTTAAGATGGCCTGAACAAATATGTCTAAGAATATAACCTTAATGTAACTTTTTAGTCTAAAATGCTACTTTAAAGGATGAGCATTAAACATGGCGGTGGCAGTATTATAGTTTTGGGGCTGCATGGTTCCATTTTTATTTGAAGAATAAAAAAAGCATTGTATTCAATGCAACAGTAACCTTTTCAGTGGAAGAAAATTGTACATTTATTTATCAGGACAGGTTCATTCTAGTGACGGCTCACAAATGTAAACACGTTATATTTATTTTTTTGATCCCTACTGGCTTCATGAATTTATGCCTAATATAACAGACTTCCAACCTTTACTTTTACACCAACGAGGGTTATTTTTTCCGATCTTGAACAATGTGATATTAGAACAAAATTACTGGACTGCACCAATTTTGCAGTGTTTTTGTTTAGAAAAGTAGATTTATGGTCTCTGTACATGTTTGATATGATAGATATTAAAGATAAATGGTTGTCTGCATCCCAACTAAAAAACTATGTTTGATGTAGTATTGGCGTTTTTTTTCCTTTTTTGTTGTTGTTGTTAAACATTTAGTGTTGGCAGTTTTATACCAATACGAACATTATACAGTACAGACCAAAAGTTTGGACACACCTTCCCATTCATTTTTGGTCTGTACTTTACTGCTCGACCATTTTGGCCGTATTTGCTTGCCATAGATGGACTGAACAAATTCTTAGATGTTTGTTCTCTGTGGTGTTGATAACTGGAATTGGTGTTTGTGGAGCCCGGCTCTCTTCTTGTGTGAATTGTTTTTGTTGAGTTGTGTCCCTGTGCCGTGGAAGTGTCTGTGCGTCTCCGCCGGCGTCACAGACATGCCAGGGGAATGCCCTGAGAAGCCTGCCTGTGTAATTGGTGTACACAGAGTGTGCTAATGAGCTTCCTCCTCTGTCACGCACACCCGGACACCTGATGGATAATTACACCTCTCGCTCGCTCGCTCTCTCTCTCTCTCTCTCTGTTTCCTCCTTCGTCTCCATCCGTCTCTCCATCAGCCCTGTCCCCTTCCTCTTCGTCTGTCTCTGCATGTCTCTGCTCCTGGACTCTCACCGGGTGAACATTTGATTATTTGGTTTTGTAGAGTTATAGGCTTAAAGAGAGAGAGGGGGGGGGGGACAACAACAACACAAAGTCAAATAAAATAAAAAAAATAAAGAATCTGTGAAAAAGTGTAAAGAAAACGGGAGAGAGGCGTTTTGGAGGAACGAGTGGAAATCAATGTTAGCTGGTGGGAGAAGCCTGCCTCCGATAAGCCCATAGTTTGTTCAGAATAAGCAGCCGTTCAAATCCCTTGATGCTGTTCATCTCTGTTTTGGTTTAAGATTAAACAAAAAGAAAAAGACATGAATTCCTGCATTAATTAATTCATTTTTTTTTTCATTCATTCATTTTCCATACTGTTTGTCACGGGGTCACACGGGGCTGCTGGAGCCTATCCCGGCCACTTGGGCGAAGGCAGGGGATGCCCTGGACAGGTCGCCAGTCTGTCGCAGGGTAGAATGTCCTCAGTCACACACCCATTCACTCTCACACTCACGGACAATTTAGAGTTACCAATTAACCTACGAAGCAGGTTTTTGGACGGTGGGAGAAGTCTCCGGACAGAACCCATGCATACACGGGCAGAACATGCAAACTCCACACAGAAAGGCCCCCCATTGATGTTGTGTTTTTCATGTCCCCCAGCCGGGACTTGAACCGGGGGCCTTCTTGCTGAGCGGTAACCACTGCGCCACCGGGCTGCATGTGATCAGAAATTATGACATGGATGCAAAATTGGACAGAGGGGGATGATAAAATACAGAGCTTTCTCATTTCTCAAAGGGTTTGGGTTCTAAAAAATCCACGATTGGTGAAATCCGCAAAGTAAACATCCGTGATATGATGGAATATGAATGTTTTTTACAATAATTCTTCATGTCTTAAGGCTGTAAAGCCCCTTATTAAACACTTTATTCACTTTCCTCGGACAGACATGAAGATTTTACACTTTTCTCACTTGTTTAAACTTTCAAGGTGCAAACCTTCATAGAGAAAAAAGTCTAGGATTACAGAATGAAAACTGTCAGACTGAAAGGAGAGATGTTACAGGAGATTGATTGATTGACAAGGTCAGCAGCCAATCAGAACACAGTGTGCTGCAAAAAAACAATTAAATACATAAATAAATAATAAACATAAAAAATTGCATTAAAAGAAATTTGCAAGACCGTAAATGGTGATCCGGCATATAGCAAGATCACTCTGGAAATAACCAGATATTCTAATACCATGACCTGAAGCTTCTGCTGGTAGTTTTTCATTGGTTATCAGATCAATCAAACAATATTTATGCAAGAAACTTGTATAAAAAATAAGTATTTATGGAGATCCTTGTCTTTTTTTTTTCCAACTCGGCATATCTGTAATTATTCAACTTGAGCTTCAGGTGGCGCTAGGAGAGATTTTAAAATGCTTTTCCTGATTTTTGTCTGCATATTTTTGTTTTTGTTTTAATGCGAGTAAACAAAAATGGTTCCTACAGTTTTAACCATATTTTTAGGAATTTATTTGGCTTTTTTTTTCCATTCTTATTTATTTAGGATTGTTCTTAAAACATGCTTTTGTTTCACCAACAAGAAAAGACTTAAATATAGTAAACTATAATGGGCCGGGCTCAGCCTAATAGAAGACATTGGGTCCCATTTAGGTCAAGTAGTAATGCTAACAGCAGTTAGCAGTGGGGGGGAAGGACTTCCCTCTAGCAGGAAAACATGTCCTGCTCAACTGGACTTTAGAAGGCGAGCTTTGTTTCAACCTAATTGGTCAAACAGGACATGAAAATGGCAACAAAACAAAAAACATGTGACTTTGAGCTCATTTTACTCCATCATTTTCCTGCTTAGGCGTAAATATGCTTGTTGTGCTACTTAAATGCTATGTGGCGTACAGTTATATAGCACTTTTGTACGTTGATTAAAGGCCCAAAGTGCTTTACAGTCCCATTTATCCATGCAACCCCCCCCAGGAGCAATGTGGTTCAGTGCCCAAGGACACTTCAACACATGACGGGAACCGAACCTGTGATCAGAGGTCAACTGCCTTACCTCTGCACCACAGCCGCCCCTTTAGAGGCTTAACCTGAGGAGTGACTCCATGATTTCGTCTATGATCAAATATCGGGGGGGGGGGTCGTAACAATAAAAAGAAAATAAGTTTCTCGTCTCCAAAGGATATTTATGCCAGACAGCAGTGGATGCGGTTTATTTTTGACTAACAGCAAAGTAAAATACAGTGTATAAAAAAAAAAAAAAGAAAAACCGAAAAGTCATGTTGGTATTTGTGAGCACCAATATAAACATGTATTATGAAATTATAGTGATTTATTTATTCATTTAACTCTGCATTTACTTTAGTTCAAAGAGAAATAAACAGTCTGTGACATAGAAAAGAAAAACGTAAAAATTTGTTTGAATTGGGGGTGAATTGTTACATTTTGTAACAGCACCTCGGCTACAAACTATAAAAGTTAATAATAAAAATGATCCTTGCATTTGTAACGGCCTTCCACTCTGCAGTTTGCCACCCCTCCCAAAATAAGATATTCCAGCTCCACCACTGGTTTCTGAAACCGTAGAAGAACGTCTAACAAAACTTTTATTCAGCCAAAGTTGAGTAAAAAGTTTCAGTGCTTTTATTTTGTAGGAACCGTGGAGTTCCTGCTTCTCCGTTGGGGTGAACACGAGCCGCGCAGACAACAGAGCAATCGATCACATCGGATACACCCACTGAGTGCTGATTGTGGTGGTCACTCCGCGTTAAAGGTGATGTCACCTCCATCCTTTCCTGGCGTGGGGGACGCCCCCCCCCCAGCGTCCACCAGGGCCCACGGTTTATGACTGAGACTCCCCGCTCTTCCCTCATTGGCCAGCAGGGCGCAGCACTGCTTTTCCCAACCAGCCACTGGAACAGGGTGGAGGTTGTGGGGTAGGAGGGGCGTTTGCGCAGGCAGGGAGGGAGGGGGTTGTTGTGCCACTGAAACACAGAAATTGATTGCTGGAAAGGAGGATGGCAATAAATCAAGCAGGAAAGCAAATGTAGAAAACGCTGTTCTTGTTTATGTCTAAACAGGCGGAATAGAATAAATGTGCTCTATTTTTCAGTCCGTTTGAAAGCAAATTTGATCAGATTCTGCACGCGCTGCCAAGCTTTCTGGTTAGGGCCTCATACCCCCCCCCCCCCCCCCCTTAAAAAAAACTGAACTCGTTGATTTATAAGCAAAAATTCTTTCTCTTTTACACCAGATTGTAATTAAATTAGGTTTATTTTTTTCCCTCTCCGTTCTGAGTTTAATCATTTATTCTCCAGATAATGAAGCACTGGTCTGCATTGACTGTTCCAGCAGATCCCCCCCCCCCCAAAAAAAAAATAAAAAAGGTTGCGTGTTCAAGTCCGTCCTCTTCTCATCTTTTCTTTGATTCATTCTGTTCCTGCTACTAATTTGGGTTAATGGCCTGGGCCATCTGCCTGGGTTCGGCCCCCCCCCCACTGACCCCGCCCCCACGAAGGACTCGTCCTCCCGTCCACCTGGACCAGGAGCAGAACTTTGTGTCCGGATCTATGTTTCCAAAATTCATAGCCATGGACATTTCTCCCGTGTGCATCAATGCTCAATAAGCTAGACAAAAAATAGACCACAATGCATTGCGTTCAAAGAATTTATTTGGAAATGTGATGTAAATATAAATATATATTTAAATAATCCTTCAGGTTTTCCTCATCAGACCATAAATAGTCTTGGTAAAATGTTCACATTTATTAGGCTTTTACTTCGGCCGATGAGTGACGTCATGTCAAGGACAGAGGATGGTGTCGGAAATGTCTTCACACTTTTTCATTTAACCAGATTAAACCCATTGAGATCTTTTGCAATGGTGACCTGGACAAGAGGTCAGCAGCACAGGCCAAAGAAATAAAGCTACTAGATAAAACAAAAGAATGACCTTAGTTACTGCAATTCACAATTTAAAGCAGCAAAGTGACTTGGTGTTGTGAAATGCAATAAAGTCAGACAAAAAAGTTAAAAGTCAGCATGAGAAGAAGAATATTTAGGAGATACAAGGTGGATACGTTATCAGTGACAGAATTCAATTCTTTAGGGGTTAGTGAGGGAATCCGGGCGACGGGAGGCAGCGTTTTGGGAATTTGAGGAGACCCGGACGTCCAGGTTTTGGAAGTCTCCGGTGCTGCCGTCCTCTCTGCGTCCAGAGGTGACGCGGCGGTGGGTTGGAGGCAGATGGCTCGCAGAGGGTCTGCGCACTGAGGAGAATTGGGGATAATTGGAGAGCGAGGCTGAGCCGCAACCCCGACGATGGCCGCCAGTCCGCCTGCTGCCAGTCCAGGGGTCACGCTCCGCTTTTCTGTTCGTTTCTATGCGGCCGCCCGACGCCGGTGACCCGCGTGAGGCCCGCTTCGCCTCTGTGCGCACAGCCCTGCTGGATCCACGCTGGCGTCGGAACATCAAAACCAAACCCTAGTGGCGCAGGAGAGGCGGGGGCGCTCACTGAGGTCTGCCGAGGGGCGTCAAGGAGCCTCAGGGTGGTGTTAACCGTCGGTTAAATGATAGATTTATATCCTAAACCCATTAGCGAAGCCACAGGGAGTACACCGACACCTCAGGCGGCTGGGGGGGGGGGCTTTTTCTACTCACAAAGTTGCTAAAAAGCCTGACAAAATGTTTTTTTTTTCTTCTTTCTGTTAGAAATTTGTAATTTTGTGGAGCAGCGGCGGTTTCCTGCTGAAGTGGCTTATATTTTAATTAAGCCCGAGGAGGACTCTCTCTTCCTCCCTGAGAGCTCCCTGATAAACTCCCTCCTCTCTGTTGATGGTAATTTAGAAGCTCCCCAGAGACACAGCCAGACACGTTGTGCCCCCCCCACGCTCTTTAAGCGTTAATTGGTGGACGTGTACGCCGCAGGCCTCTACAGTGGCCGTCCAGCAGGCCTAAACGGGCAGCACCGGGGGGGGGGGGCATTGTTGCAGGGATGTCATGCTAAATGCAGGCAGATGGCTGGAGGGGTGGGCACATAAAGGGGGGGGTCACGCTGGGTCGTAGCCTCTGTCCGCCTCTTGTTAGCGCTCTCAATGGGGACCATGTGCGCCCCAGATTTGTCTCCAGTCTGCGCGGATGGTTTCCAAGGAAACGGGGGACTGGTGGTCCACAGGGAGCGGGTGGGACACCCCCCCCCCCCCCCCCACACTGGTCCCAGGACCCCCACACTCTCATGGACTGTGTCAGTTCATAAAAGCGGCTGAGGTGGGCGATGGCGCCCCGCCCTGCAGGATAATAGACTGTCTGCTGCTTCACTCCACACAGTTCCTGTCACATCATTTGCCCTCCGTCTCTAATTCGGGGTAATTACAAGCTGAGGTGTTGGGGAATTTGCCCGGGTGTGGATTTATGAGTTTTAGGAAGCACGACATCAGTATGAACGACACTTTTAGCCGTTTTTTTTTATTGTTTTCTTTCTAAATGAAGACATTTGAACAGTCATTTCTTTTTATACTTTAAAGAACAACAAACACATAAACATATTGACAATCAAAAATGTTCATGAGGGGAACAAATCAATAAATAAAAGAAACTTTCAGGGACTCATAGTGAATTGTTGAAGAGTGGTGAACAAAAACACCGAAAAACAACAGTTGACTTTCTTTATTTTACATTTATATATATACATTTATTTAAAATGTCTTTGCTTTTGCTTAAAAAAAATTCCTGAAAATCCTCAGATTACACATATTTTATTTTGGGGAAGATTATGGGGTTAAGTGAATGAAAAAAAAAACAAACGTTTGTGGCTGTTTGTGACTGGATTTCAATCACGTTCCAGGAGCCAATAAGCCTCAAAGCCCCTTCAGAAACGAAATGACAAGCAAAACATCAGCCGTTACAAAGAAATATTCATCTTTATCTGGTAACAATTTTACGTTTTTAGTCCAAGTTTCAAATTTCCAATTTTATTATTTTGTTAAAATTTCAGTTTTGCGTTCAGATTTATGTGTATTTTAGAATTTCAAACGGTTGTTTGTTTGTTTGTTTGTTTGTTTAGATTTTCATTCTGGTTTTTCATTGACTTGAAGCTGATCCTAACTCGACACCATAGACGGTTCTGGTTTGTCCACATGATGTCTTGAGGTGGAGTCCTGGCATCTGGAGCTCTTTTCCCTCCTTTTCTTTATGTTTTTTGATTTTTCTGTGGAGTTTCTTTTGAAATGTTTTCCGGTTTTACATAAGTGTTTCTAATTTAAACTGTGAAACTTATCATTTTCTCTCTGCATTAACTCTTCTGCGCTTTATTAAGCTCCACCTTCTCATATATTTGTTTCCAGATCAGCTAAAGAGGGTTCTTCCTTTCATTTCCACCACATTTTCTTTTTTTAAATACCATTGCTCTAAAACATTTTTGTTAAATGTTTAGACATTTTTTTTGTTAAAACTGTACGAGTCTACAACCTTTAAATCTAAAATGAGGGTTTAATAGTTTTAAACCTCTAAAGATTCAATCATGTTTTTGTTAGAATAAAAGATGTTTTTAAGCAGAAAGCTTTAAAAATGTAAAAATTCAGACCTGCACTTTCCAGCGTCTTCAGCTCCAACGAAGGAGTTCAACCCTGAAACCAGAGCAGACGTGTCCACCGGCGCTCCGTCTGA
Source organism: Oryzias curvinotus (assembly GCA_023969325.1). Classification (NCBI taxonomy): domain Eukaryota; kingdom Metazoa; phylum Chordata; class Actinopteri; order Beloniformes; family Adrianichthyidae; genus Oryzias; species Oryzias curvinotus. Next base: position 27,871,696 of record CM043717.1, read on the forward strand.
CAGAAACTCTTCTCTCTTCAGGTTTTCCGGGCGGACCGTCAGCAGCAAAGCTCTGCTTCTGGTTTCTCTGGACCTGAGGGACTTGTCCGCCGTCCTGCTCACCATCAACACCGAGAAAACCGTCATGGCGTCCATGTTGCTCCGAGACCTGACGCGAGCCCTGGCGCAGGCGTAGAGCGTGCTGCCTTTAACCCCTGCAGTGGCTATAAGTCTGAACATGAAGATTTCCCATTTTTATTCCCATGTTTCAGCCCAGATGCTGGATTTTCGCCACCGTTTCCTTCAGAATCCAGCAGAGATGATCCGTGGTTTGAAGAGCAGCATAAAAAAAAATAAAAAAGTTCTGAAATGTGGGAATAAATAGGATCATTTTGACTCCAGTAAAAGTATTTCAAAATTCAACGTGCCACTTTTTCTTTATTGCAGAGAAAAACATGATAAAATATACAGAGTTCATCCCAAAAGAAGCTGATATTAACATTTTTCTGATGTTTATCCATCTAAACGTGAAATTAGAAGCTTTCATGGTTTTTCAAATTGACGTTTCCTGGTAATTATTAAGGAAAAACAGATGATTTTCCAATGAATTATATACCTTTGCAAAGCTTTAAAAGGAAAGAAAGCATTGAGGAAGTTTTCCATTCGAACTTTTTTAAAGTCTGTAAAAGCGTCTTCAAGGCTGAAAAAAAAACAACATAAAAACAGGCTCCACCCACTTTTTAATCTGTGTTTTTTCTGAACAATAAACTTGATCAAAACTGGAAATGGAATTTAGTTTGTGTTCTATCAACCTACAGAGAATGGTGGAAACCAAAAGCTTGAGCTTAGATTTATGGATATGCAGACACAGCGGCCCTGGAGTCGCCCAAACTCTTTTCATTATTTCAAATCATTTCTATCATTTCAAGTCATTAGAAAATCAAAAAAACATGTTTTGGCCTTAAATCTCAGTTTGCATCTCAGGGCTCTGGTGCAGTGGTTAGCGCCTCTTGGCTCACAGCGTGAAGGTTTGAAACCTCACGGTGAGGAGTTTGCGTGCTCTCTCCCCCGTCCATGTGTGGGTTTTCTCTGGACACTTCCTACCTTCATCCAGAAACATGTTTTCACAGGTGGATCGGTTGCTTTGAAGCCCAAATCCAGGCCTCGAGGAGCCGGTGTCCTTCGGGTTTTCCAGAAATCCCGCCTTATCTGCCTCTGAGTACCTGGACCAGGTGTGTTTTAGCCAATAAAGGACCTTCGATGGCAGGTTGGTTGGAAAACATGTAGGACATCGGCCCTCGGGGCCTGGATTTGGGCAACTCGAGAATCGCATTCCTCCGTGTTTTCCAACATTCCCTGGCATGTTCCAACTGGCTGGACATACCTGAACCAGGTAGTCCAGTCCTGAGCCGGGCTTGGACATCATGAAATCGTGCAGACACACCAGCCCGTCGCCCATCCCTGGTCTAACGTGTCCCTAAGTGTGCATGTGTGTGTGATTGTGTGCCCTGCAACAGATGGGCGACCTGTCCAGGGTGTTCCCCACTCCTTCGCCCTACAGTAGCCAGGATTATAGGCTCCAGCAACCCCGCCACCCTAAACGGCGATAAAGCAGGTGAGGAAAATGGAGTTTGCATCTCAGTTTTTCTCTCAGAACTGTTTTATTCATGATAGAAATAGTTATGCAGGAAAAAAAACACACACACTTTTTACATCTTAATGTTTCATCCAACACAAACATCCCTGCTGCTGGTGCATTCAATCGTAAAAGTCTGGATGATTTCCTCGTCCTCTCAGGTGTTTTATGCTGATCGTTGTTGGTTTTAGAAGCTCTTCCATCCTCAGGAGGCCGTAAACGTGAAGCTGCATCGTAAAGCTGTGAAATACAGAGTCGAGTGCGTCTTCTGAGGAGGTCGACGTGCTTGCCTGACGGCAGCTCCGTGCGGGGTCACGTGACGTTCGGCAGCTGCACGTGGCGCCTTCGGGCGGCGTGGAGCTCTGCGCCCGGCTGTCTTTTCCGCCTCATAAATAGCGTCTCTCCGAGGGCCGCGGTGAACACCTGTTAGCTCGTCTGTCACAGGAGCTCGGCTCGCATCCATCACCTCTCCCTCCGTCCTCATTCCCTCAGCCAGCTGTTCCCGCTGCACACAAACACACAGCATCCGCCCAAACACGTCTGCACACTTCATACACAACTTCACAAAGTTGCTCTCACACCTGACTCAACAAAAAAAAAACAAAAAAAAAAGAAGAAACGCAAACTGTGAAAGAAATCCTCCCCTTATATCCTCAGCAGGTGGAGGATATGAGAATATAAACAAATGGACCCATGAGGGGCAGAGGACGACCACATTACAAGATATTTAAGCCAACTCCATAAAAGGAAATGTCTATTATTATTATTTTTTTCTTTTGAACTTTTGTCCTGTCCAACAGCTGAGCAGACAGATGAGAGCTGAAAGCCTCTTGTGTTGGACAGATTTTACTGTTAAAAAAGGGGTTAAGAATGATTTGACACAGTCTTTTGGACTGGATGGAAATGAAAAGACGGGAATAAGAGAGAGGGATGCCGGGGGGGGGGGGGCGTACGAGGGTGATTAAAGGGGAAGGGTGGGGGGTAGAACTGCGAAGCAGCATAAAGCAACGAGTTGCTGGATCTTTACAATCATTACAGTCAGGTTTATAAGTCATATAAATCCAAAAGGGGGCGGGGCCTGTCCACGCACACACACTCAGGTGCCACAAACATACCTGTGGGTTCCAAAAATGCCCACATATACATGTCAACATGTTCACAATACTACTGACGTTCACACACGCACACTTATGCATTCAGACCGACCCAAGTGAAATATTTCATCTATTTGTTCAAAGTATTTGTGTAAAGGTGAGATAGCACCTGTGTAGGAAATGTCCGTTCAACCCACGAGGTGCCAACACACCGGTGGCATGTGCGGTTTAATGTGTGCACATGCCACCGCTGGTGTTCACACCTCTTCTTCTGTTTTTCTCCTGTTGGCACTTGTCCGCCTCCTACATGATGAAGCTTGATGTGAAATGTTGAGGTGGTGCAAATCCCGCAAAGCTTGCTCCATCCAGGCTTTTGATTTCATAGCTCTGTTCTGACAAATGAAAAACAGAAAAAAATAAAAACTCCGTTATGGATTTCTCCTTCGTGATCTTGTTTAACACGGTTGATACTTTCCTGTTTTAAAAAAGGACGCTACCTACAAATCGGTATCAAGTCCAAGGGCCTCACTGGTCAAAGGTCGGCATTTTAACAGCCAAGAAGTTCAACTGGTTGAACTTTCAAAGCGCGATCAACGAACGCCTGATTTGTCCGTAAAGCGTGCGACCGAACTTCAGATGTTGTACACACAGAAGTCCGAAATTAGGGTTTACGTAGCCTTTTCATTGAAATCGGCCGCTTCAACGCGAGTCGATCTGCGGGTGCATATAGGCCGTCTGCGGGCGAAACCTGGGCAAACCTGTATGGAGGAGTCCAGTGGGTCACGGAATCAAACCCTTACCGGAGCGGGAACCAACCAGTTAGTCTCGGTCGCAAATGAAACGGCTTTCAGCCTGAAAGACTCATTGGAGAGAACGACAACAGTGGCTCCTTCCTGGGAGCGCTTTGTGTTTTTGATTTAATCCTCACATTCGCGCAGGTGGGGGGGGTCGTTACACGTATGATCAAGAGAGCGCCAGCTGCAACAACAAGAAACTACAGCGACACAAAATCGCAAAGTTAAGACATTGATATTTAGCATTATGGATAGTACAGAGGAATGGTGTCCAGTCTGCAGGAAAGTGATTCCATCTAGAACCGCTGTCGGTACCAAAACTGTTCAACCTGCAATAAATGTTCAGGGGCCTGCGACTAATGATGATGTCACCCGTCTGTACGTTGGTTCGATGACGTGTAAGGTAGTGATTTCTGCGGACAAATTACGGTACGATTGTTTACACGCTAAGACAGTCCTTTATGAGAAACATGGATCACTTTACATCAAAAATATGCATAAAAATAAAACTGTCCATTGAAGATAACAGGCTGTGTGACCATCCCTAGTATTATATTATGACATTTGTGCTAGACTACAATTCTAATTTTATTTTATTTTACTTTTTTCATCTTTATTTCTTTCTGTTCTATTCATTTGTGATCTTTTGAAGTTCTAATTAATAGTACAATTGTGTACTACACAATTATCATAACCCCTCCCTTAATTAAGAAAAAATCCAGAGGGTGGAAAGTCTTCCATTCAAAGGACATCAAAGAATTACAACTGAAAACACCAGAAAGTTACCTTTTTTCTTCTTCTTAATTATGGCTGTTGTGAAAAGATTTTCACAAAGGTCAAAATCGAAACTCGTTCCCTGAAGTGCTCGTGTTGCACAAAGGGAAGAATTCCTTTCATAAGATCCGTTATAATGAGGGGAATCGAACCGGAAGGGTGTTTGTAGATCCAAGAGGCCGGCTGAATTCTCCTCCTGATCACCTGGAAAATAAAAAGGCAGGAAAAAAAAAGTCATTACTCAACAGAAGTGCATTCACGCTTGACTGAAAGTGCTGATGTTTGCAGTGAAAGAGGAACGGCGGTTTCTCCACTGTGAACACCGCTTTGGGGAATTACTGCAAAAGCTTGATGCAAGCCATGAAATGTGAACATCTCTATTAGGGTTTGGGGTGTTTGCTGTTGGCCAGAGCAGATTTTTGATGTGTGCAGTGGAAAGAAAAATGGTTGAAAGCGATTCGGCAGAAGACACTTTGTGACGTTTGAAGCTTAACTAAATCGGCTTCACCTTTTTTTTTTATAAGAGGGCCTTAAAACGAGGGGAAAAGAGCAGAATCCTGCTGTGTTTGTGGCCGTTTTTGTCTCATTCGCAGCTGATAGTCTTATATAAAGTGACATATTTAAGTAGACATTAAGTAGACGTTTGTAGTTTTACTATAAATGTAAACATTGAAGTTTAATTGAGTGTGGATTTTTGTACAAACTCTTAAAGTAGTTAAAGTCGTGTCACCAAAATTAGGCTTTAACCCCTTCATGCCTGAATTTAGTTTCAGTTATTTTCATATTTCATGTGGGGTTTTCTTCTGAATTAAATGGTATTTTACAAACATCCACTGTAAATGAAAACTGGACTGAGTGACCCCTACCCTGCTGGCGTTCCAAACAGGAAGTACCCCCAAAATCCTCTCTATAGAGAAACATTCAGTCATTGGTCAGAAGAACCTCACTTGCTCTGATACATTTTTCACTAACAGGTTCTTGCTAATCCTTTTTTTTTTTTTTTTTTAATATTTTTTGTGTAGGAAAAGTTGTTTGTGTTATAAATTGACCAATCAGATGCTTCAATTAAAACTGGGTGGAGCCCTCTGGACATCCAATGTTTAAAACATTTGATTGACAGATATTGAGTCGTCAAGTGTTAGGGGTGTGGCCTTCCATCAACCTTACTCCTGATTGGTGGGAGTGGTTACCATAGAAACGTAGACTCAGACAGACTTGGACCAATCCCTGCTTGTTGACTGACTCCAACATGGCGGCGTCCTTGTCGCTAAAAGGTGGAAATTTATTTGGTTGGACCCGGAAGTGAACAGTTTTCTGTTTGTGACGTCGCCCTCGCTCAGTCCAGTTCTCAGATACAGTCGTCGGTTGTAAATGAGCGGCGTGCGGCGTGGAGCTTTAACGGAAATCCTCTCCTGGTTGGCGTTTGAATTTGGGTTCAGGCTTCACTGGTAGCTGTAGAACCAGAGTTACATCCGGGTAGCAGTAGTTTCGTCTGTGGCAGCTGGACCAGCTCAGTGTGAGGTCATGATGACGTCGTCATGGTAACGGTGTGACACGGAGACTCGTGTTAAGGTCACTGTAAGTCATCAGAAAACGGACGAAAGTTGATGAAAACACAGGCAGAGATCCACCCCCGCTGTTGGCATCTGCTGTAATGAACTCTGGGTGGGGGGGGTGGGGTTGGGGGGGTAAGAGACTGGGGGGTTGGGGTGGGGGCTCTCTCTTCTCCTCGATTCTCTGCGGTGACAGCTTGATTTCGGCTGCAGCACAGTGGCAGTCATCACTGGATCTGTTCAGGTGGAGAGACAGAGATTCTGGTGGAGGAAACGGCTGTCTGACCCCACCATGGAGAGACCCCCCCCCCCATCTGACATTCATGCTGGGAAAATGCAAAACTCTGAATCTGAACCCCTTTGCCGTCATACAACTCCAGCTAGGTGGCTCCACATGAACTTAAAACTGGTTTAAAGGGCCTGTATGATGCTTTTCTTTAGCCTTTCAGAGTAAACTATATCCATATGTTTGATCATATATTACATTTGACACACTAAAGAACCATTAAAAAAAAAAAAAAGAAATATTACTGTATTTCTAAGCTCTTTTTCCTGCCCTCTGAGGCTCCGCCTCCTCCATTTTACGACATCATCCCAGAGTTGGCCTCGTCGGCATGTCGGCGTTACGCCGGCGAAAACAAACAACATCCAAACTTTAGCAAAGATGGATATTATGACAGGTGTATTTCTGAGTATTTCTTCATTCAAATCGTTGTGAATCAGGAGCAGACGGAAAAAAAGCTGTTTGTGACGTAGAAGCTCCCTGCTCCGCTCCATTCTGATGCATCTGCTTGCAGACAAATAGATGTACGGACGTCTTTGGGTTTTTTTTTTCTCCTCTGCGGTGGCATCTGGCTGGACAGCTCCGATAGTGCTCAACCATTTTTGTTGCAGCGGCCACGTTGCTTTGGGGCTGTGAGCTGGTGGGACGGCGAGTGAACAGAGAGCTCTCAGCGATGGGGCTGGGTTTCTCCAGGACCCCTCCACGGGCCGATCCCTGTACCGAGGCTCGTGGCGTGAATCGTTTCTTCTCCCTGGTCTTCTGCATCTGCAGCTCCGTTTGGTTGGTTTCCGAGGCCGATTAATAAAAGCTGGAGCGTTGAAACGGATTCCACAGTCGATCATTTCCCCGCTAATGAAGCTAATCCTTTGGCGCAGCTGCGTAATGTTTCCCTCAATGACTGGAGAAACCCAGACCTGCCAGATGATGTGAAGACATGTAGGAAGAAGGTGTCAAACCAGCACCAGTCAGCTGTCTGCTCCCAAAACAACCCCGGCACAGGACCCGCGGGGGCAGTAATTGTGGCCATTATGCTTAAATTGGTGCTTCACAGCTATTCTTGCATCTCCTGTTTTATGATGAGTTTTTTAGGACTGGGGGGGGGGTGCAGAAGATTCTTTGAGATTCTTCTGCAGAGCTTGGAGACTAATGACCGCATGTTCCCACATTGAAGTGTTCAATCAAAGCCTCATTAAGGGGAACAGGCACATTCAACTGTGCTGATTTGATTTGTCGTGTTCCTTTTTGTGTCCCACATTTATCAATCTGTAGTCTGCATGAGGTGCAGCAGAAACGGGGGGGGGGGAGCACACCCCTGTTCAAAAACATCGATCACACATTTCAGGTCGTGTTGCTAGAAAATCTTTGCTCCCTGCCAGGTGTAAAAAAGGGGTTTGTACTACTGAGATGAACAACAAACCTTTAATAAAATGCACCAAAAAAAATCATTTTTTGTATTATGAGATATAGATATTATCAATTATGATCTGTTGGGTGAGTTGGCTAAGTTTTTGCTCTCAACAATGTTTGTAGAAGATGCAACAATTTTAATATTTTGTCGTAATGACCTTCAGCCAATCAACGGTAGTAGCTCCGCCCTAACCGGTTTTTTTTTCCATTTTTCTATGGACCAACAACCACAAGTGGTACGGTTCAGTCCAGTGTAGGTACCATAAACGGTTATGTAGGTACCATAACCGTTCGGCCTGGAACTTCCGTTCGGGGTCATTTTGACGGAGTATAACGTCACACTACGGGAACCCCACTTGGACAAACTACGCAGCGTCGACATCTGCTCGGGCTCTACAAATTTTCATTTCACGTTGTCTTTTGTAACCAAAAAGTTGTTTTCCCTCATAAATTGTGTCTAACAATATTCTTTGTCATTTTTATAAAGACATGTTGTCACAATCAGCTTGTTATTCCAGTTTAAGTTCTGCCATGGCTGAAAATGTTGTTAGCACGCCTAAATGTTGCCTTTCCGGGTCCGTTCTGTCCATAATAAACCACTGGGGGCACGGATTATAAAAACTATAAGCGAACATGCATTCAATAATAATAATAACAATAATAAAAGCACGTTTAGAAGACAATCCCGCTTTGTGTCGCAGCTCTGTTTACAACAGACTGCACAATATTTTCTTCTATGGTAGTGTCGTAATTTGTCCAGACCAATCACTATCTGACACGTCATCGGACCAACGGTCAGCCAATCACATAATGAGATTGGCCAAACGGTTATGGTACCTACACCGGCTCAATTGGAAACACTTTAACTACCGGACCTTACCACTCAGAGGAAATTAGGCTTTATTTACCCATTGACTTGAATTTGATCCACACATTTTTCACTGGGTGTAACTGTTATATATAGAACCGATTATCTGTAAACGTTTTTTTAAATTTTATGGAAGTATTCATGTTGAAATGAGTACTACTGCCCCTAGTGGAATAATGATGAACTACGGGGCAGAAAACACGGACCAAGTTGTCTACAATGGGAAAGTTTGGATCTTGCTAATGAGACAGAGATCTCAGAAATGCACTAATGAGGTTAAAAACCAAGGATTATTTAGGGTTAAGAGAGATCCTCGTCCCTGATGAGGCGCAGAGCGAAGTCAGTTTGACCTGCTGAGACGGGGGGGTGGGGCCTGAACGGCAAATCACTCCACACAAAAACACATTTAAGATCAAAATAAAATTCTAGAAACCAAAATGTAGATTCAGAAAAACAAAACACAATCCCCCCAGAAAAAGACACAAACTAAGAAAGGAACATTTCAGAAAACCAAAGTAACTTCCAGAAAAAAAAAAGTTAAAAAATGAAACAAACAAAAAAACTAAGTGGAAAAAGTAGGTATTACAGGACATCACTGATTGGATTGTTTGCCTTTTCACCAGGAAGTTACTTGGCATGGTGATTTCTACCAGCAGACGATATTTCATTCCAAAATCAATTTTTTTACCAAAGTTTAGTCAAAGCATCTTTCTGCAAAAAACTCAAACATCATCATCCAGTAAAATCCTGTGATGTGCAGCTTAAAAATGCATACATTTAATAAAATTAATATACCTTTTTAACCAGAAGGAGCTGCATTTCCAAAAGAAAAACCAGGGTTGAGTATTATATTGCTGAATGAAAATGAAACTTAATAATTGGTACACACAAAAAATAAAGAAAGAATGATCAAAGTTAAGCATAAATAAAGTGAAAACAGCACAATAACAAAAAAAGTTACTATATTTTTGTGAAAAATACCAGCACCGGGTATCGAACCAGCGAGCTTCTGCACCAAGGACCACCCATGTAATTCAATGACGGTAAAAATCCTGGAATATCTTGAAAAGTTCAAGGATTTGAAGGAACAAAAGTCAGAGCTGGAAAAAGCTGAAAGAGCTGAACATTTGAACAGTTGGGTGGTTAAAAGAGCTGAAGAATTGTAGGAGTTCAGTGCCAAAAAATGAATCCTTTTATAAGATGACCTTTTATATTTTAAAATCAGTAATAAATAATTTATTGTTCTGTATATATATATACACATGTTAAAGATCTGACCTAATATGGAACAATACTTTTGCCATAATTAAAGAAGTATAAATAAAAAAAATCTTTAAAATAAAAGCCTCTTTGCTGCGGTTTGATGGGATTACGCGCTGATCTACTTCAAGCAAAATAGCAAGAACCCAAATCATTGTGCGTTTTTAATGAAAGCTTGCTTTTACTGATTTGTCCTGCAGTTTTTTTTTTTTTTAAATAAGTTTTATTCACAGAAGCTTGGCTCAGAAAGGACCGCCCTGCAGGTGCAGCAACAATTGAGTCCTGCTTGTGTTTCCTCTGTGGTGAATTCAAAAATAAAATAAAAGCAGAAAGAGGGCATTTACGGGTCTGCTTTTAGAGGCGGAACAAAACATCACTGGCCTTTAATTAACATTTGATTGCACTTTAAGAGCCACTCGAGTGCATTAAAAAGTGATCACTCAGTCAAACTGGAGATTCATTAATCGCGTCTGCGAGGCGAAAAGCTGGAGCGTGCGGATTCCTGCAAAGGTAAACACATTTGCAGCCACCCGCACGCCGCTTTCTCCGAGATGCAGCCCTGTTGACAAGTTAAAATGAGTTAATAGAAGCTAATAAGTTAAAAGGGGTGAGGAGAAGGTGAGTGCTGCTAAAGTGCTCCACTGTCCCATTCACCACCATTTTGCCCCCATAAAGGCCTGCACTAAAGCAGACTCCATCTGACGTGTTGGCATATTAGTGGTGCCAAAGACGCATAAACCACAGGGATTCACGCACGCACATGGAGAAAAAAAAGCCCCTCGCCGGGTCTCTTGATGCTCCTAATGAAGACCTGTGTGTGACAATAAAGCTGTGCGAGAGCGGAGGGACGCTCTCCGTCTGCAGCAGCCTCTCAATGATCATAAAAGCCCGAGCGAGGGCTGGAAATCAGGGGGAGAGTGCTCCAGTGCGTTCCAGCTTCTCTTTTCAATGAAGCCATTGTTCATTCAAAGAATTTGGCTCCATTTAGAAGATCAGATTTGCCTTTTGTCGTGATTTGCTTACTCACAAGCCCCGCATACCTGATCATTTCCTTCTTAGCTGTTTGTTCGCCTTTTATTTTCCTGAATTATTCATGATGTTTGCTCTAATAACAAACGACCTCCGTCTTTGGATGTTCACTCTTTGCATCCTAGTCGTCTAAATGATTGTGGATCAAACATCTCAGCGCCAGACTTTCCTCAGAGTTTAAGTTTTGTGTCAAGTTTTTCCATGATTTCTGTTTTAGCATCACTTTCTGCGTCCTGGTTGTCTTTTAGTCACTTTCAGTCTCAGTAAATGATGTCAAAATGGCCTTAAAATTGCAAATATTCAATGTAAAAATAAATGTTTCATTTGATCTCAAAACTCTGAAGGACCAAAAACAAACAGATTTCTAATAGCAAATGAGAAAGTCATTCCTTAGAGTAAAAAACAAAAGAAATTGTTTTGTAAAAATGGGCCAACAATAAAACCATTAAGGCTGATTTAAGACGTATACATTTTTCAAAAGAAGAATGATTTCTTATGCAGTTATTAACTAAATCAAAGCACATCTATCTTTCCATCCATCCATCCATCCATCCATCCATTCCATGTGTAAAACAAGCCCCTTAAATTTTGCGATGGATTCAGGCCCGGATGTAGCCACGCCCACTATGGGGTGCAGATAGGTGTGTGGGAGGAGTCTGGGTGCTGTGAGTCTGGGGTGTCCCTCAGAAACCATGCCATCATCAAATCAGTTTATCTATGCGTGTGTCTATCTTCTTCTTCTTCTCCCTTGTGTCTGATAAGTGTGATGTTAAAAGCTCTTCCTCTCAAACACAGAGTTATTTCTTAAACCCATTTCCTGGGTTAGTGATGTTGGGATATTTTTTTGGGTTACTTTCTGGAGCCATACTGATATTTTTGGTTCATTTAACCTAATTCATGTGTTATTCTTTGGGACAGACACAAGCAGGACAGTAGTTTGAAGCCTGATGAGGCTCTTTTTCTTTCTATTAGTCCAGATATCCTTATGTCTTTTAGTTTTTGTTTATTTTATTATTTTTGTGTTATTTTTTTTGTTATTTTATTTTCTGGAATCAGTCTGACATTCTGAATGTTGCGCAACAGTGATGTAAAATCTATCTTTTTTTTTTTTTTTAGCTCAAACTTCACCTGTAGTGGTGCAACAGTCGAAAAAAATACCTGTTCAGTTTCATTCTAGGTGCTGCAACTGCTCGTATTTTCTTTCAGGGCTGCGTTTACATTCTGCAGGACGTACATAGTTTCTGCAGAGCAGCAGTAGTTCATTAGGAATTCTCCTCTGAATTCTCCTCTAAAGCGGGGAGCAATCCCGCACCCCTTTCCCGTCACCCATAAATGAGTTTACACACTCTCCCACTGGCTTACAGCCCCTCACAGCCCCGAGCTAACATTCGCGGTGCAAAGAAAATGGCGAGCAATGTCAGAGTTTTGAACCAGATTCCAGCTCAGACGAGGATAAACAATAGTGGATTCATCAGAATGGGGCTCGTGGCCCGCCCAGCTTCATTTTTACGTCTTTTTCAAATGGCATTTTCTCATCTCCTCCTGATTCACAACGATTTGGATAAAGAAATACTCAGAAAAGCAAATTAAAGCTTAATTTTCTTTTTACATGACCTCCATTGTCAGAAAAAAGCCACATTTACATGTTAAAAACAGCATTTTAAATGGAGTGGGTCTTGAAAAAACTCCATTCGTGCTTTGTGTCAACAGACAAAAGTTTTAAGAGAAACTGAGCTCGCAGTTGATGTGTGGAGGAAGTTTGTCTGTCAGAGTGCAGCTCGTGTTTGCTGCTGCTGAATGCAGATGGCGTCGTGTGCAGTGATCTGCAGCTCTCCCTCATATGAGAATGCATAATCTGTAACTGTTCTCTGTCCCGCTGCACTGCCCCCGCCTCTCATCTGAATGCTAATTTTCCATTTAAAGTCCTCCCTCCTCCACGGCATGGACCGGATGAATCTGACATCGCAGATGCAGAGAATCGAAGCTGGCCTCTCCTGCCTTAGCAGCTCCGAAGGGCGCGTAATTGACCCCGGGCAGGGGCGGCAGGAGGGGCGGGGCGGGGCAGCCCAGTTTCCTGGCAGCGTGCGGCCACAGGCGGTGGACGCCGCTCTCAGATTTAAATGTGCATCTCATTTTAAGCAGTGTCGACTATGAGGAGACAGAAACAGAGAGGGGCAGAGTTTCAATTCTCCTCCCAAATCCAGCATCTAATCCCCCGAGATGACCTTTTGGGGGGGGTGGAACCGGGTCACTCTTGGGGAGCTAAATGCTTGGGGGAAATCCCTTTGTTTGCTCCACGCACACGGCACTGATCTATAGAGGCAGCTCAAATGGAGAGTGACTGGCCTTTAATTGGAGTGGTCTGCGGGCAGTTGTCATGTGGAAATATTTGAATAGAGATCATGCGCCGCACTTCACCCAAATCCACTGGAGCTGTGGAGGGTTTGAGGGCAGCAGGGGAACCAGGGGATTACATAAATGGACTCAATCAGCCAATTAGCACTTTAAACGGCTTCAGGAGTATGCTGGTTAACATTTGAAAGGAGCTGGAGGCCTGGCCCACTCGGGCGGCCACCTTTGTCCCGTTTGTTAATAGCAGATGTGTCATAATGTGTGGGGATTACACCAGAGGAGGCAGTAATCTTGTTAGGAGGAGTTTGGGTCTGGATGGGGCTGCGGCCGTTTCCATTTGGTTCCATCGGCGATGATACCGGATAAGCTGACGGGGTTTCACGCCGCATTTGTTCGAGCCCCCTAATCGTGGCGTTTCCAATTGTGTGATTTATGTTCGGCGTCCAAATGCAGGCCATGATTACAGGCCCGGTGGCGAGAGGCGTTTAGGATGTCTGTGGCGGGCGAATGGGGGAGTAAATGGGCGTTTTATTTATCACCGGTGCCACAGTCCCCCGGAGCGGAAGAGCGCCCTCCCAAATTGAAATATAACGGAGTTTACTCTCCTGATTAGGGTTTTCTCCGCCCAAGGCTGTCATCAAACAAAGAGCAGTGGCGCTCTGACACCTAATTGGGTCTGGATTAATGCTGCCTGGAGTGACAGCAAACCCCCCCTGCAAGCCTTTACCGTCCCTCTCCGAGAAGCTTCTATCTGCAAAAACAATTCCTGAAAAAAGAACGATAGAATGACCGTAACGGACAAAAACCCTACATAACTACATGTATCATATTTAATCTATGCATTTCTGAGACTCCTATCTCATTAGCAGGATACAAATTCTCCCTAAAAACACATCATAGATAACCTGGTCCATGTTATCTGACCTGTAGTTCATCATCACTCCACTAGGGGCAGTAGAAGAGCTTTTCCTGCTCATTTCAAAATGGCTGCTTCCATGAAATCTCAGAAAACGCTTTTTTGTCATTTTCAAAACTTAATGGCGAGAATAACAGCGGCCTCCAAATCACAGTAACAAATCGCTCAATGCAAAAAGAAAAGAAAAAAAAAGCGACAAAAAGACAAAAACAAAGTTACATAAACCAAAAACAAAATTTCTAAATCAACCTCATACAATTTACCCCAAACATGAAACCAAACATAAAGGAAATGTTTGTGACATTGAAAAAACACTTTCCAGGGTTCAAAATGAAATGTTCAAATAATATGACAAAAAAAAAAAAGAAATCCCACATCCCTGATTGGATGATGACGTTGGTTCAACTGGAAGGTGTTTGGTGAAATCTTCCGACCCTCGACTGTATCCGAAAACTGGACTGAGTGAGTGTGACGTCACCCATAGAAAACGGTTCCAACCAAATGAAATCAATTTTCTCGTGATACGACCGTTGCCATGTTGGATTCAGCCGTGATTGGTCTGTTTCTATGGCAACCACTCCGTCCAATCGAGAGGGAGCTTGTTGGAGGACCGCACCCTGTTCACCGAACACTTTGATCGCTCATCCCAGGACCGCCTACTTTTATTGCTGCATCTGATTGGTCAGTTTACAACCTGAATATCCTAAACTACAGAAGAAAAATCATGAAAAAAAAGTGGGTTATCTAGACCAGTGTTTTTCAACCACTGTGCCGCGGCACACTAGTGTGCCGTGGGAGATGGTCAAGTGTGCCGTGGGAAATTGCCCTCATTAACTGATCTAACAACATTTCCCATCTCCAGGAAATCAGCTCTTTGTTCATCCAAACAAACCCTGATAAAACACTGAGTAGTTAGGAATATAAAAGATCATAAAATTATTTTTTCTTTGTGTTTATTTGATTCTATTAAATACATTTTGATAAGAATGAAGATACAGCGATTTAGCTGCAGCTATTCCTGTTAGCTATACCAGTGCCGCACCTTTAACTGTCTCCACCAATCATTCTTGAAGGCTGAATCACATGTCATCAGTCTGACCAATCAGAAGTGGTTAAAGTCTTCACTTCCTTGTTTAGATTTAACTCAAAAAGTCTCTCAGTTCCAACAAAAATACCAGCTAAAGCTCGTCTTTAGCGGTGTAGCTTTCCACAGAATCCAGTGTCAGACCGTGGAACAAGAGAACAAAACCATGAAGCTCAGAGACGCTGGTCTTTCTGCGGTCGGCGTATTTACGGCACTACATCTCCCATGATGCATTGGGTTAGAACGACTGTCTTAGCGCACAATGAGCCTCTCCTCTTAACGTCTTTAAACAAGGAACACACATCAAACAGTTTTTGAATCTTTTAACTTAACTTTTAATTCAACTTTTAGAAAAAACAGCTGCAACTTCCAGCTTTTTCTGCCACAATTATCATGAAAATGCCCGTGAGATTCCGGAGGGCGGGGGGGGGGGGCTGTCGATCAATACAGACTGAGTTTTTTTTTTTTTTTTTTCTTTTTTGGATGCTGGTGTGCCGCGGGATTTTTGTCAAGGCTAAAGTGTGCCGTGGCTCAAAAAAGGTTGAAAAACACTGATCTAGATCATGTTAAAACAAAAAGGATGGGTGCTAGGGGCTGTAATCTAGTGGGAGAACATGTAAACAGAAAGCTCTCAGCAATGGAAAGGGAAATTTGTCAATAATTATTTCTTTATAATACAGTCACTACATACTAAAAATGTTTTGATCAAATTTGAAACAGCGGGTAAATAAGGTTAATTTTTCCCCCTGAACACTCATCTTAATATTTTTGCATTTCAAACTATTGTTGTGAACAAAAAAACAAAAACAAAATCAGCCAATTAATTTTTTGGATCCTATCTATATCTCATAAATTATGATATTTTATTGGGGATTTTATTTAAAAAAAAAAAGTAAAAAAATAAAAAATAAAATGAATTTTTGTCAATTCTTTGATGTCGTGGGCTTTACAGGGTAATATTTAGCATATCTAAACTTTTAAACTTTAATCCAAGTTAGTAAATACTTGTGTCAAAGACAAAGAAAGCCTCCAGGACGCAAAAAAATTCACACTTTCAGTTGAAAGATGCTGAAAGTTATGCAGCAATTAACCAAGCGGCCTAAAAATAAGCTGAGAACAGATGAGCAGCTGTTGTTTGCTGCAAGAGCTTCACTTTGACATTTCCTTTAGGCTCCACAGTTACATCTGAACATCTGTAAACCGACACTTTAGACCCAAACTGATGCACAGAACCTGTTGAAGAACAAGCTCTCATATGTTTTCCCTGAACATTATTGTTCTATTCTGTAACAACAATAAACTGTTGGTAAAAAAAAAATAAAACAAGATCATGAAAACTTTTTTTACATTTTACAGTAAGTTTTTTTCTTTTTTTGTATTTGTTTACTTTATTTTATTTTTAACTTTTCTTGACAACATTGAGCTAAATTTTAATTTTAATCTTTAAGAACCCAAGAACATTTAAATTCTGTTCTAATTCTAATTCTAGTTTGTTTGTTTGTTTGTTCATTTGCGACAGCAGAAATTAATGGCGGCCAAAACAAAACAAAAAAAAAAAAAAAACAACAAATGCAACATAAAAAAACCCACCAGCATAAAAAAAGTAAAGAGATTCTATTTAAAAAATCCAAATGGAGAGGCTTTGATACAATACAAACTAAATAATGATAATAATATAAAACATGAACATAAAGTTGCATAAATAAATAAGAAAATAATAATAATAAAAAGGAAAAAAGTAGCAGCTCAATAGTTTCATTATAGAACATGGAAGTGGGGGGCCCATTTTGGCTTTTGCCCCAGACCCTCAAAAACCTCCATCTGCCTCTGCTATGTTTTAATCATTTATGTAGGTAAAAATACCTCAGATATGAATTTGAAGTTTCATTGTAACTTAAAGTATTACAATGTAGTGTTGTAAATGTTAAGAGATAAATAGATTTTTTTGCTCACATATCAATATTCTGAATATTTAAGATGTTAAAACCAAAAGAAATAATGTAGGAATTAGGTCAACTGGGCATAAAAGTCCTGCCCTGTGAAATAATTTTCTAATAAAGAGATTTCTTTGTTCTTCTTTCTTTTAATGTGATTAAATTTTCACTCTCTGCATTTAAATGCTGTTAAAAGTTTCTTTTTCTATTTCCCAGGTGGTTTTTGAAAATATTTTTCCTTTCTTGAAAACAAACTGAAAAGAAACTTTATTTATAGTGTACATTCTAAACAAAGTACAAAGTACATACAAAGTACTCCATATAAAATGACTTTAATAACTCCTTAGGCAGCACTAAAAGGATTCCTGATAATATTAGATAATTGTTGATGTTTATTTTTGCTCTTAAGCTAATTTTTGGCTTCTTATCTTGCAGCGGGGGGGGGCATAGCGTTGTTCTCTGTCATTTATGTTTGCCGGATCTGATTTGAACACAAACGCTTCATTTCATTCATGGGTTTTAAGATATTCTGCTTTTAACAAACAAAAAAAACATCTTAAAAAGATTAAAAAATGATAGAAAATGTTAGAATTAATACAAAGTTTTGCATCATGAGATCAGTGTTCTGCACAGAGTGAACATTTTTAAGTCTACAATTCAAATGTAAAATAGGTTGATTGATATCGAAAACAAACAGGTGAAAGTAACCGCTGAAAGTATCTTTTTTTATTTATTTGTTTTTAAACGATGCATCATTTACACGTAGATAGAAGAAAAAAAATTCTGGCTTTATTTCAGTAAAAACATCAAAGTGTAAATTTATTTGTAACCATCGCTTCTGTGTTGTTTTCATTTCTGTCCAGGTAAGCATTTAATGCTGGTATAGAAAATACGGAGGCCTGCAGAGGTCAAACCTGGGATAATTTATTGTGACGCCTTAATTGATTTAAACTAAGCTCCTTTTCCTGTTTGAAGTGAATTTATCTCTGTATAGCTCAACAGTTTAGCAGCTGTTAATTGTTTTTTCTGGAGACCCAAATATACACTGTAAAACTATAACAAGTAATGTTTTTTTTTATTTTTTACAGTATCTTTAGCGCATTTTTAAAGACAGAAAACACTCCTTTATAGATCTCACGTAAATCTTTTTGTTCACTTAAATTGTATTCATTTATTTATTGCATTGTGCTGCCCATTTTAGAAACATTGGTGTTTTATTTTACAGTGTGAGGTTGTCTTGTTTGTTTTACACAAAATAGATGCTAAAGCGTCTAAAACTGAAAACATGATCCAATGTCTGATTAAGTCTTTATATTTTGTGAAGTGTGTTTTCTTTTTATTTAGGATTTTATCTCATTTTAAGCAAGGGAATTGTTTTTTGTGGCTGAACATTTCTTTTGGTGTTTTTTTATTTTTTATTTTTTTTTTACATTTTGTCATAATTAGAGAGATTCTCAGCACCAATCAGCCTCTCTGCTGATGTCAAATAAAAGCAGGAACAGATTTTTTTTTGCTCAGTGAGCTTTTCATGTACATTTATTGTTAAAATTTAGCAGCAGTTTGCAACTGAAGTGGTGCAAAAGGACAATTTTAAGCAATTCCCTTCTCATCACGTCTGTGTTGAAAGTCAAATTGAACATTTCACTTATTTATTTATGTACTTATTTAATGTAAACACAATGTAAACATTGATATCAACTGAAAGAAAAACAAATGACAAACCAAAAGTTTTCCAGTTTTCTGCAGCCGTTAGCGTTGAAGGAGCCGTTAGGGCTGACGGACCAAAACCCAGCCAGAATCACAAAGTCTCACTTTAATGTTGTAGAAATGAAGCGTTATTTATGCTTTTATGGCCATTAAGGCAAAAATATGGCTTTTAAATTCTTACAATAATTAACAATGTTCAATTTTCTATATGTAACAATTTTAGTTATATTACATGTATAACACTTTAATGTGTCTTTAAGGAGCCTTAGGTTGCAGGCCCCTACAGTTTTTTTAAACTAAAGTTAAATCTTTTTTCTTTATTTCTATATAATAACTAAAAAGCATACATTTATCCTGTTAGCATTTTTTTTTAAAAGAACCGTTACCATAATGAAGTGTAATTCAAAAAAATGAAAACCTTCCACCAATGAAATAGCTCAGATTTTGACATTTTAAAAGTTTTTTTATGGTCTGTTTTAGTTCATGCAGCTAAATCCAGATTAAAAAAAGTCACATTTCAAAACAAGAAGCTGAACAGTCCATCCTTTAAATCTGAGACCAGTACAGGTTTTTATTCGTCTTTTCTATTAAAGTTGACTTAAAAAAAAAATCCAAAGATGTTGATGACTTTTTTAGTCTTTATTAGATTTTGGACAACAATAGAGACTGAAGGCACAGAGGAGCCCGTTATATCAGCCTTCCAATCCCAGGAGGAGAGACGTTTTCATCTTTCATTTTTTTCATCCAAATCAACATTTCTGCATCAATGTTTTTCCTTCAGCTGCTTCACTGCTGTTCTCCCTGGAGCCGCAAAGGCTCATGGGAGCACAAAATCGTGTTATCTGCAGATAGAAAGTTACATCGGGAGGGGTGGGGGGTTAGGATTCGCGAATCTCCACCTGAGCGAAGAAGGCACGCGCGCAGTGACCTTTCCCGTAATTCATCAGGCGCGCGCTGACAGCGGGGCCCTTCACAGGCCAATAATTTGATTACTGGAACATCTGTAACATCAATGATGTCCGATGAGATTGTTTTGCGCGACCGAAAACATAATAAAGGCTTGTCGTGGGGCCTGAGCACGCGCAGATCACGCGCTCAGGAGAGGAGGATGAAGCGGATTGATGGCCCAAAAGGTCACCTCTGTGGACGCGCGCGCTCGCATGCTCCTGAGGCGCGAGTGTTGGCCTTAAGCAGAGGAAACACCGCGCGCCACATCCGGTCATGGAACCAATAAGCTCATTTGTTAAACACAATTTGCCGCGTGTCATTGAGCTCAGCCATGCTGGGGGGCGCGCGGGCAGGCACGCGCGGAATCATTGCGGCCTTTTTTGTTGTTTTTAGTGATTGAATTTCCATTTCCAATACCGCCAATATTTAGAAAGAAAGCCTCTGCGTAGACGCGGCGTTCCCACGGGCGCGCACGCATGGTTGGCACTTTTCTCGGGATATAATGTGCTGCAGGTTGTTGAGCCATCCACGCACGCGCGCACTTTCTGCTGAATGTGTTGGTCCTCCGTAATTCCACAGCTCGTACCGCAGCTTTCAGGGAAAAAAAAAACATTCCCACGGTGCAAGAGAAAAAAACCCACGCGCCACGGTTGTCAGCTCGGCCAATTTATTTTGTGTATGTCTGAAAACAAGAGGAGCAAAAAAAAAAAAGGGGGGGGGGGCTTTCTTTTCCATTACCAAACATTACAGCCTTATTTCCATCACTGCACCGTTAAGTAATTTGCTGAAGGGAGAGGGGGGGGGGGGAGGGCTTGCGGAGTCTCGCCGCGTGCGTTTAAAGCCATTACTTTGGCTTTTAATCAAACGCCGCACTGGTGTCAAGACGCACTATTTTCTCCATGCATCTCTCCTCCCTGGTTCCACTTCACCGGGTGACCTTGAAAATGTTTGCTCTCCTAAACGCCCCTCCACCAACACCACCGCGCCACCGCGCGTGCGCTTCTCTGGATGAGGATGATGATGGGCGCAAAGGTGGAGTAAGAAGAGGCGCGCAGAATGACCTCCTGCGCAAAGTTCTCAGATAGTTTTCCGTGAAGCAAGCGCACGCGCCTCGTTTCACCTGCGCTTCTAAAATAAGAAAAATAAAAACCCCAAACTTCCGGAAACGCTCCTCACTCATCATTTTTCGGCTGATCCGCTGCTTTAACGCGCAGGTGCAGAGGTTTCGCGCGCGCACAGTGCGGCCCGCATGATTTATTGCGCTTTTTTTTTGGTGCCTGGCGCGTCCGAACGCATTTCCCCGCAGCCATCAGCCGTGATTAAACACCTGCTTTTGCGGGGGAACAAAGCGCGCTAATCCAATATGTATTCCTGACATCTTAGATCTCAGCCGCTCCCCTGATGACATCACGGCCGCGTTTCCGCGGGAGGGAATTCAAAACATATTTTTCTAATTTATGGACGGACTATAAATCAAAATTAAGTCGGCGGACAACGACATATACATCAGTGAGAGGGGGGAAAGGAGCCTGTAATAACACTGGGGCGCGCGCTCTCCCCACGTGGCCCTCAGTTTAGACTTCTTCACGCGCCTCGCTGCTTTTATCATCCCGTGTTTATTCTTGAAGGTTTTTGTTCTGAAAGGACACAAAGTTTGATCCTAAAAAACGTCATCAGAGCCGATTCTGTTCTGGGAAAAGTTGATCAGGCTGAATGTTAATGTCCAGAAATGTCACTTTTTCCACACCAGGCACAAAAAAGAGACTAAAGCACTCTGAACACAAACTAGTAACATTGTCTCATGTCTTTTCTTTGTTAATAAACTTAATTATTTTTGTTTTTTCAATTCTGCTGTCATCTTGGCTCGACTCCAGAACAGAAAATGGAAACTAAATTAGATTTCTGAAAGTTATTTGTTAACAAAATAAGAATTAAAAAAAACAACAAAAACACGTTGAAGATAAATTTAACATCAAATTTACGTCACCATCCACATTTTTAAGCCAAAATATTGAGTTCAAAATCATCAAACCCTTTCAAGTTTTCAATTAAGCCATGTTTTTCATTAACACAATAATATACTTTAATTCAGTTTTTAAAAATTCAAAATGTAAAAGTCAATTAAGATGTCAGATAAAAACAAAAACTGTGGTAGTTTAGTTTCTATCACCTATGGGATACTGGAGTATTTAAACTTTTTTTTTTTTTTGATCAAACTGTTTGTCTGTTTCAGTTTTAGTGGAGCTTAAAGGTCATTACTGTCTTTATGCAACAGGAATCCGCTGTAAAACTGTTAGTTTTTGTTTGTTGTTGCTTTAGAAACAGAAGGAGTTTGTATTATCTGTAAGGGATAATGCCAGACGAGGTGTCCATGATCAGAAACTCACGGACGACGCGGAAGCCTGAACCGTCCGATGTAGAGACAAAATAAATACATAGCTAAAACTCTATTATACTACGGTCTGGGTGAATACTCGATTCAGATTTGCCAGTTGGTATTCCAATTAATAACATTTAAAAAAACAAAAAACAAAAAAAAAACAAGCATAGGTCGTCATTCCTTATTTAACATTAAACCATGGTTCGGGTGAATACTCGATTCTGATTGGCTGCTGGGTACTCATTAAGTAAGGGTTAATGGCAGACGAAGTGTGCGGTTATTACTTTTTAACGCACGACGTGGAAGCCTGAACCGTCCGACGCGAAGCGGAGGACGGTTGCTTCCGCGAAGTGCGTTATAAAGTAATAACCGCACACTTCGAAGGCCATTAACCCGCTTATACCATGGTCACCTACAAAAGCAATACATATTAACCAGGTTTTAGTCCTTAATTCTTGTTTTTTTCCGATTTGGATCGCTTTTCTCACAAAAATCGGACTATATGTTACGTGATGCGACGTGATGCGCCGCGTCACGTAACATATAGTCCGCGTCGCGCAGCACCACCGCTGCAGTCAAGATTCGGCGATATGTATATGCTGATCGTCCCGATGGGTTGAATAAAGCATCATTTCAAAGAGAAAGTTAATCGCTTACCGCTTGTTTTTGTCCAAATTATGAAGCAAAAGTTGTTTTAAAGAAGCCGGCGCAATGATACAAAACATTTAAGCTAGCTGACCGGAACTTCTTTTTTCACCGTGCGGTTATCAATTTTTAATGCATACCCAGCAGCCAATCAGAATTGAGTATTCAACCGGACCATGGTATAAAAAGTGATAAACCACAGTGATATACCACGCTTAAAAAAGTAGTTCCGGTCACATATCGTAAATGTTTTGTATCACTGCGCTGGCTTCTCTAAAACTAACTTTAGCTTCATCATCTGGATAAAAACAAGCGGTAAGAGGTGAACTTTCTCTCTGAACTGATGCTTTATTCAACCCATCGGAAAATATATCGCTTTATATCGCAGAATCTTGACTGCATGTAACAAATAGTCCGCTTTTCGGGAAAAAAGCTAATCAAATCGGGAAAAAAAAACAACAACAATTAAGGACTAAAAACTGGTTAATATTTATTTCTTTTGTAAGTAACCATGGTATAAGCGGGTTAATGGCCTTCAAAGTGTGCATTGTCACTTTTGAACGCACTTTGGTGAAGCAACCGTCCCCCTCTTCGCATCAGACGGTTCAGGCCTCCACGGCGTGCGTTAAAAAGTGATAAGGCACACTTCGTACATCGCTTTCCTTTGCTGCTGCAGTCGAGGCCGTTACCATGACAACACATCGCACCACATATCAAATCGTGCGCTTTTTGTGAAAAAAACGATTTAAACAAAAAAAAAAAAAGATTAAAGCACTAATAATGGATTTGACACTTATTTTGTTTGTAGATAACCACGGTCATTTGCCCTTTGAAGTGTCCATCAACAGAACCGTCCTCTGCTTTCTGATAATGGACACCTCATCGGGCATTATCGCTCACGGATCGATTAATAATGAATTTGACTGAAAAAGTCAGCAAAGATTTCTTAAGAATTGACAAAGATAGATTTACTTTGGGGCCCTGAGACTGTGTCTGCCTAGCGACCCAAAAAAAGACAAACTGGGAGGAATTAAACAATTTTTTTCTGCAAAAATATTTGAAGTAGCACTTTTTTAAAGATCAGTTTTCTTCTGTTTTTCTTCATTGTTTGGTTTGAATAAAAAGTGAATTACTTCAAGGTATGATGGGAAACTTAGCTGATAAATAGAGCATTTGAAAAAGCAAAAGAAAAATCAGCCTAAAAATATTTAAAAATGCCAAAAAACAAACTTTTTTGAAAATAAAGTGAATAAAATGGCTGAGAAATGTTATCTTGGGAACCTGACATGTTAAGCGCAGGTCCAATTTGTAGCTTTGGAAAGTTTTTGCCACAAAGTTAAATAAAATATCCGGCAAACAAAAAGAAATATTTATTTCCTCTGATCATCTTTTGATTCTTTTCCCTTCAAAACGTTCCCAGTGGCCTTTTAACTGGGATTCTTTAGCCCAAATATAAAAATCTGAGCTGCTCGTTTGGACATAGTTTCTGCAGAGCGGCAGGCGAAACTCACCTCTGTGTTGTGAGTGGGACTGTTGGCATGGATCAACTCCGCCCCCACTTCCCATCACCCTAGCTGAAAGCCCCTCACACTTCCAATCTAACATTAGCGGTGAAACGGTCCAGCGTGTTTTCTATGTCACAAATACCATCTTTTTCAAACGGCACTTTTGTTCCTGATTCACAATAAATAAAGAAATGCTCAGAAATGCAATTTTAGGCTTCATTTTTCTTTATATTTGTCCTCCATCATCAGAAAAATGCCACAAGACCATAAAAGCACAGTTTTGTTGAAACGATTGCCTGATCCAAGAATCTTTCTGTCGTGAAGAAAACAACGTTCAGTTTGCAAAATGCGTCAAAACCTTCTACAACGCCAAGCCAACACCCCCACGACAGGAGTTCTAAAACTTTGGACTGAGCTACTAAAGTCGAAGCAAAAAATGAGGTGATTGGCAGCCGAGATTCTAAAGCTAATGTAGCATAGAAGGCAACGTACATCAGAATGCCATCACAAAAACCAAAGAAATATTTCTTTTATTCTGAAATGGTTTCTAAACTAAAAATGTTTTTATTTTCTTTTTTTATTTTACATCAACAAATTTTCCTTTAAAATCTGTGAATTCCGAAGGAATGTTGATACATTTTGATCGAGTTTTGCACCTTAGGACCTCCGTATTTTCTATTTTTCTTAGTTTTTTTCCACTAAGGTCAACATTTTAAAACCTTTTTTTTATACTTGGAAAGATATTTTTTCCTCATTTCTTCAAAGTCGCTGCAGTATTTTGCTGAATCTGCCCGTCTTTGCTCCCTCAGGCCACTGTACCCCCCCCCTAAAACCCATCACTTTGAGGTGACACTTATTGCATGTGACTCCTCAATTTCGCTGCTTCCCAGCATTTACAGCAGATTTCTGCCGCGGCACGGCTGCGCTGTGAACCATCCGGACGAGCCGTGTTTGCAGCAGGTAATGGATTGTTTTATTTTTATCCTCTGCTGCTGTGCTGGGGGGCCGTTTCTGCTGCAGGAGCCCCGCATAAAAGCCCAAACATTATTCTATTTGTACATTTTCGTGCTACAGAAACTCGCCCCGTTTGATGTGTCCTAAGTGGCATTGTGTTGCAATCAGTGTCACAGTGGTGTTTATTCCATCACAGCAATGACCCATTACAGGATAACTGAAAAACTAACCCAGATAATTGTTTAGAGTGGCCCTAATTAATACTCTAATGACTGCATTTCATGCCTCCTAATGAAAATAAAGTATATTTTCAAGCATATAAAGTTGGTGACCAATAGGGCGGGTAATTGTCATAATGTCTTCTTATTGATATTTATGTAAATAAGCATCTTTGTTTATTAGAGCATCGGAATCAGGTGAGTGTTTGGATTCGTTATGATGCAGAGAACGGCCGCTCCTAAAGCTGAGGACGGATCGGCCAATTTGCATCTAAAGCAACTCTGTCAAACATGTTTTGGTGAGTCGTTTATGAATGTTATGCTGGCAGGGCTGAACGCTGCAATAGGGGGGGGGGGCGGAGACGAGTGTGGAAACAAACTGAATACTTAAATGTAAGTTCAGAAACCCCAAACCCTTTTTTTTTTTAGTTTGTTTTAACAAGAGGGCAGGCGTCCATTCTGCCACCCTAATGTCACACAGACCCGTTTAAGGGCGACGTGAACGTCCGGAGGATGAGAGCCGGCTTCCACCACCATCCTCATCCTCTTGACAAATTGGTTGCCGTTTCCTCCCATCCATGGCTGCTGCTTCCGTCTCCCCGGGAGCTGTTTTTCATTTTTCTCCAGGCGGCGTCCATCATCCGGCCCTCCTCTTCATCAAGCTCCTGATGTTAAATCACAGGAAATGTTCTTTCACGAGCGCAGGCCCATCAGGGAGCAGAGCCTCGCGTTAATGAGCGGACATACGAGACGACACCCATCATACAAGCGGAGGCGGCTGGGCAACTTTTCCAACATCCAAGCCCAGCACCTAGCATGCAAATCAGGAGGTCAGATGGTCGCATTTCTGTAACAATCAGACAGTTATTTGGGTTTTTGCTCACGGTTTCTCATTTATGAAAGGCTGAATCGTCCAAATACAGAATAAAACTACTGTTGACGTATTTTGATGCAGAAAAGTCACATTTTGTTAGATTTTACTCACCAAATAATGTTTCAAAAAACCTTGTTTGGTTCTTCTGTGTTTCTGTGAGAAGATCGTCTTTCCTCCTCACTGTCACCTCATGCAGGAGAGAGTCTGTTTTTTATTTACTGAAGATTATGAAGTTTACCCCCAATTATTAGAACATTTTTGAGGTGTTTCCCCCCCCCAAAAAAAAGAAAATCTATACATTTTATGGAAATGAAATTAAACTTATTAGTGTTTTTTTGGTTCTTAAAACTTCACGTTACGGATTAAACTTGGATTTGAAGAAAAAAAACCCATTATTGTTCTTTTGCCTGTTGATGAAAATATGCATCAAACTGCTTTAGATTTTTATGAAAGATGTTTTTTTTTTTTTTTCATAGCTGCAAATAACTTCAGGCGTCAAAGGTTAATTTTGCTCCATTTAAAGTTTCTTTTTTTTTTTTTTTTTTTTTGCGTGGCGCCTTGAGAGAAACTCTGAAAGGGAATTGGCTTTTCATAGAAGAGCTAAGTTAGTGTAGAGGTGTGTAAAAACACAAACAGTCTTAAGTTTCTAAATGTGCAGATTCTCTGAAATAAACCTCAGAATGGAAGCATGGAGACCAGTTACAGATCTGATGTGGTTCCTCTCAGGTTTCAGATGTTTTTGGTTGTCCGTCCATCCACCCATCCGTCCATAGACGAGCAGACTTCCGTCTCCCCGGCCACTTCCTCCAGCTCCTCTGGGAGGGGACCCCGAGACGTTACCAGGCCAGCCTGAATCCGAATCCTCTACCCCTCTGGCTCCTCCCTATTGCTCCAATTGTAGGAGTCTTTAAAGCTGTAGTGGTGTCTGAAGGTTTAAGGAGGAGCGACTCAGGGCTGGGTTTCCCAGCATCCTTCACGTGGGTGAGCTCTAAGCCTTATCCTAGGCACTTTAACATTGGGAGTGGGGTCATCTAGACCCACTATTCAGAGCCCTGAAACTTTTTTCTTCAATGATTTGTGATCTTCACTGGTGTCCATGGATGACATGAAATCCTCTTCACCTTTATCCACCTTTGTCATGGTAGGAGAACAGGTGAATGTAAGGAGGGGGTCATCTGGACCCCACAAGATAGCACAAGAGCTAAAGCACCTACATTCACATTTAGGCTCTGTCCAATTTGGACACCGTGCTCACTACTTTTTTTTTAATTTAACGAAGAGAAAATCTCATCGATATGAGCGTTTCATAAATACGACTATTTATGGATCCACTGAGTTCTGAAGATGAAAACATTGATGATTTTTAAAAACAAACAAACAAACGTAAATAAATTTTTTGCGGTCTATATTTGCCTGTCTAGTGAGCATCGATGCACACTGGTTTTTCGCAGAGACTTCTGGAAAATTTCTTTATTTTTGTAGATTCGGACAGCGCCACTGAATGGCGAGCGTGCTACATAGTCCCAGTGAGTGCTGAAGGAATTCAGACGTAGCATTAGTTTTGCATTGAGTTGAGCTTGAGATGAACCGGCGGCTATTGATGATGTCATCGAACAGAAGTAACATCCAAATTTGAAGACCTTATTTTTTCCACATCTCTCCCCCTGAATGGATAAATGTAGGGATGGAGAGAAGCAGTTCGGATTCAGCTCTACACTCTCCAGAGCGTCCTGGCTCAGCGGGACAGGCCCGGAACTCCTCCCCATGTCCAGAAGAAGCCCAACTGGATGTGGAGGAGCAGCGGCTCCTAGACTCAGATAATCCGATTATCTTGTTTACATGATCACTTTAACTCAAGAAACCTGATCATAAGGAGACTTTGTGTTTGGATGTTAACAGGCTCCATATCAAGTAAGATTGTTTTAATCTAATACCTCAGTTTTGACACTGAACAGTAAAAACAATCCATAAACACTTTGCTCCCCTTAAACCTCTGTCAAAATAAAAGAAAAAAAAGATTGAAAGCTCGTTTCACATCCTCTTCCTCGGAAGCTAAAGAACACCTCGCTGCGAGTTAAACCGTTCCGCAGGCAGGAATATCTGAATGCTGTGAGCGGGAGCAGCGCGCAGGGAGATGATTTTTCATTTTGAGTTTCACTCTGCCCAGGTCTGCTCCCTTCTACCGAGGATCCAATCAATCTGCCAGCTATTAAGTTTGTTAATTGATAATGCATACTAATTAGGCTGAGCGCGGTTACTTTGGAGACTCTGAGGAGGTAATTGTAGGCACAAGTCCAAATGGAGTTTAAAACAGTCTGTGCCAGGTAAAAATTCATTAGGCGGATAGATTGGAGAGGGGGTGGTGGTGTGGAGCTGAGCAGGTGGAGGTGTGTGGGGGGGAGAGGGGGGTCAGTGCTAATGCCCGTCTATGGAGAAATATCCATCTGTGATCCAATCATTGTGGCTGCTCTCAAACTTTTGCTGCTTCATTGGAACTTGCACTGCAAAACATTTAAAAACACGTTCCAATACAAATGGTGATTTTCTGGCATGTCTCTTACGACGGAGGACACATGTAAACAAAATTAAGCTTAAGGTTGCATTTCTGAGTATTTATTTATTCAAATTGTTGTAAATCAGGAGCAGACCAAAAAAATTGCTTCTAAAAAAGATCTGGGGACGCTTTGGTCAAAACAGGATCAGAGTCTAAAGAAAATAAAAAGAACCTCGTTTCAGGAAAAAAAAAATCGTATTATCTGTTTTGCAAGAAAAGACATACATAGTTTGTGTTGAGAAGACGCTTTATAGTCAATTTCGGTTCATTTTGACCGACGTTCAACCAGTTTGACTCGCAGAGAAATACCTGGCTGCTGAACAGGTGAAGTTCTCCACATTCCATGGATTTCTTGCAAGATCAACAAACTGGTAAACAGCAGACAGGTGGATCTGATTGGATCACAGGAATGTCCATTTATTCAGTGATTACGTTACACCACTGTTAAAACATGTCTAGGATTTATTTAGTTTTTTTTACTCCATTAATTTGCAGATTTTTTTTCCCCGTATTCAAAGTAAATCTGCTAAAGGGTTTTACACTTTTTGACTTGTTTCTTGACTGTCCCGTTTTTACAGTGGGCTTCAACCATTTCTGCTGCTGCTCCGGGTGATTGACACACACTTAACGCAATGAGCGCCATCTTTGAGGCTGAGCCGCCAATCCAAGGCCCCGCTGCTAATTGCGACAGCCGTGGTGCGTTTACTGTCAGCCTGACGACCCTTTGAACTGTCTGTCAGTCTGGCGGTGGGGGGGGGGCGCCTCTGCATCGTGTCAAAAGCGTGTTTTACAGCTCGTCTCGCAGCTTTGTCACTGAGGCGGAGTGACAGGGATAAAGACGGAGCCGGAGCGGAAACGGATTTGTGCTCAGAAGAGTCTGCAGATCCACCCACCGCCCCCCCTACCCACCCCTGGGTGGCAAAAGAGGTTTGCTGGAAAGGGGGTAACAAAGAGTTCACAGATTGGTGAAGAAAAAGTGAAACAAATGCGAATCTAAAGCGTTCTGCACGCGCCCCAAAGTGAATTACGGCTTTTGCTGGAGGAAAAAGAAAAGCAGGATCATTCCTGCTTTTCTTTTTCCCAACTTTGACCCCCCCCCCCCGCACCTCTGCCTCATTTTAATTTCACTTGCAAGCTGAGCTTCTCCTTCACCTGTCTGGTCACTTCTCAACCCCCCCCCCC
Source organism: Oryzias curvinotus (assembly GCA_023969325.1). Lineage (NCBI taxonomy): Eukaryota > Metazoa > Chordata > Actinopteri > Beloniformes > Adrianichthyidae > Oryzias > Oryzias curvinotus. Next base: position 27,901,626 of record CM043717.1, read on the forward strand.
CTGTTCTGTCTCCCGTGTCTCAGTTTTGTTTGTTTCCCGCCCTCCTCCGGGACGCGCAGAGACAGACAGCCTTGCCAGATTCATTTTCTGATCAAAGCTGTTTGATTTGGTCAATTTTGCCACATTGGAGACGTTCTCTATTACTGAGATAAATAGCCTCGGGCTAACTGTCAACGAAAACTTGTAAGCTAATAAATTATTCCAATTTCTTCCAGCTGGATTTCTCTTGGGAGTCGGCCTCCAGGAAATACACTTTTGATTGGTAAATTTCAGCCTGTGTGTGTGTGTGTGTGCGTGTGCGTGTGTGTGAGCAGCTGTGCACGTGTCCGGACATTGGGATGTGTCGTTTCTGATTAGCGGGCGGGCTCTCGGAGTGGAGGGCGGCAGAGGGGGCTGTCAGCAGGAGGGGGCCTCTAATGCATTATGCATCGACAAAGCTGCGGATGCTGCTGCCACCTCCACCGGCACGAGGAGGCAGCTCACCTGAGGGGCCACCGCTCCCAGAGCCCCTCCCGAGGCTCTGACAGGAGGCGGCTCCCTTCAACCAGACCGCTCCTTGACAGCCCTCAGGTGTGTGCTCACCTTTCCCTGACCGACACGCAAACAAACGCGCAGCCGGAGTTTCTCCTCCCGGCCTGGAAATGGGCCGGTGGGCACAGAAAGTGTGTCATCAGCAGAAACGGACAGACGGGGAGGACATGACTGATAGGCTGGAGGGGGAAAATTGATCGGCTCCACGTCTCCCAGCCAGGTAGTCTGTGCTCCTTCCTCCTCCTCCTCCTCCTCCTCCTCCTCCTCCTCCTCCTCCTCCTCCTCCTCCTCTCTTGGCCTGTCTCTGCCAGCTCTGGCGACTCAATAAGGCTCAGCGTGCTCCACATTTCCAGGCCGGCGCAGATGTATAGGTGTGTGCGAGCACCAAAACCACACACACCATTCATCAGGCTACCAAAACTGTCCCTCCATGATTACCTCTTCCAAGCTCCCTAAAACCAGGGGGAGGGAGATGGAGGGGGGGGGGGGGTGTAGGAGGAGAGGTAAATGAAACTTTTGAGGGGTCAGTGGTTTTGTACTTTGGCTATTCATCTTCTCTCTCACCTCGCAGAGCTGCAGGAGTGCTGCTGGGTAATTACCTCTCAGCGTGCCGCACTGCTTCATTATGTCCCGCGACTCCGATCCACTGAAACATTTGTAATTTAGTCAGGGGGAAGCCGCGAAGACGCCCGCGAGTCTGGAAAAAAAACAAAAAACGCCTGTTTGTGTTTGTGCATCTGACAATGGAGGAAATAAATCAAAATCCGTCCTCCCTCCTTCAGAGATTCACTCAGCATCAACCAGGTTTCCATTTCAGTTTCTGCTTTTATTATATTCTGAGGCAATTCAAGTGGCGTATGCTTATGTGACGCTTTATTAGAAGGCCCTAAGCGCGGTAAGGTTCCCACAAGTCACGTGGTTTCTTTAACACGCAATTAGCCCACGGTTTTCACACTGGATGAGCAAGGAGGGGCTTCATCTTCTTCTTCTTCTTTTACTACTGGTTACCAGCGCATGTCCACCACTGACAGTTGGAAGAAGTTTGGCGCAAATCTCAAATCCTGCTCCAGGTGTTTTCTTTCACAGCTCTATTCCGATATATGAAAGACTTGGTGTGATAGAAATCCAGCCGGGCTCAAACCGACATTATTTATTTCTCGCCCAGGATCCCTTTTCAAACAGTTGACACCTCCCTGATTAGAAAGAAGACGCCATCCACCAAATCCAAAGCCCTGATTGGTCAAAGTTTGACCTGGTTGCACTTACAAAAACTGTGCAACACAAGAGTTTTTAACACGGAAGCCTAAAAAGAAGATTTACGCAAATTCATATAGACTTTTCACTGGAAGTGGGTGCTTGAACGCACCTTGCCAAGGGTGGTGTGAGGACCAATAGGCTGAGTTCACGCCGAACGGGATTTGCATGTCAGATTTGCATTGACGCTTGTCCAAAAATGTGTTTATAAACTAGATGTTCCAGACGTGTGTGGGCGGAGCTACCGCCTAACGTTTTATAGCCTCGTCTACATGGGATCATTGATTGTATATCTAATTTACAATGCGTATTTAGAGATCGGTGTGAACGCAGCTTTACAGTCACAGTCTCACTCAGCCGTGCACACACGGATTCCAGCTCCGCCGCTGAACAACCTATAACCACCAGGAGCAACGTGGGTTCAGTGTCTTGTCCCAGGATGCTTCACAGCATGGTAGGGAAAGGTGGTGACCGAACCTGTGATCTTAGGATCAGGAGTGGACCGCTTTACCACAGCACCAGGGTCTTCATGTTGGGTGCTGGGGTTTATAATTTCCTTTTTAATTACGGTTGTCTGAAAAGTGCTTTATAAATAAAGTTTGATTTGATTTGGCTACAAGTGTTCTTTATTCTGCAATGATCTGCACACGGTTCTGGAACTTATGGTCCATAACGTGATGCATCTTTGTCCCCAGACCCCACGTCCCCTCTGTCCTCCTGCAGACCAATCACGTCGCGCCTAGCGGCCCCCTAACCAGGAAGACGCCTTCACCAAACAGACAGGGCGGTGACAGCCCCACTCTGGCCGCAGCCCCCCATGGAGGTGTCGTCCAGAACGAGGCCGGCCCGCTCAGATGTCGACTCGTCCTGCGGCGACGGATGGATGAGCAAAGCTTTGTTTTGAAGAGGCCGACGGGGAGGGGGGGGTTCGCCGTTCCGGTGATTCTGATCTTCTAAAGGCCATCAGTCAAACAGCTTCCTGTGTGACAGCTTTTATCTCACTTGACTCTCCTCAGAGAAGAAATAAAACATAAAAACACAAAAGGATAGGATGAGCACGTTCAATATTTAGACGAGAAGCTCAGTTTTAGATCAGTTCAGAGCTGAAAACGAATCTAGAAAACAAAAGAATGAAACCCAAACCCTATTTACTTCTGACAGTTCACACGGTTGTAAAGAAGCATAAAAATATGAAAATATGTTCCTGGAAGGGGCTGTTCTTCACTTTGTGATGTCACAATGTGAGGACCCACTTGTTTACGTGGATTGGGAGGGGCTGGTGATCAGAGAGCGAGTTTTTAGAGGAATACTCAGAAACACATGAATTGATCAAAATACTACTTTAGGATTGGTTTTAGCGAGGAATTAACAATACAATACACTTCAAAGCTCAAAGAAGTGGATTTTGGACAATGTAAACCCTTAAAATATTAAGTACTGCACACTATTGTTAAATAATAAATGTTTTTTCCCCCCATATTTTTTTCTATATTTCGTCCTCCTTACATACGAGCTACATCCATAGGGAACACGTCTAGTTTTCAGGTTAAGTCCATGTCCAGATGCGATCAGACGCCGGCTTTCAGCATCAGGCGCGATGCAGCGGCCTAGTGGCAGCATGTCTTGGGCGTCTCAGTGCTACGTTAGCAGAGCTGAAACAGACAAACTTTGGTGAAGGATTCGCAGCACGTCAACCAATCGGGGACTCGACTTTGGCCCGTGACGTGTTGATGATGCCATCAGCAGGTGGAGTCCATATTAGCCCCATTCGGTGATCGAACGGGAAAAAACATTTTTGTTTTCGTGTTCATCTGTCATTTTATTCCATCATCATCTCAAAGATTCTAGAAATGTGAACCAGTGCCTCCCTGGTTGACCCTCAGCACTAAGGGGTTGGATTTGGGCCGTCTAATGGTTCCTGGAGGCGGGAGAGCAGCTCACCACTCCCCCAGGTAATGGGTCGAACTGGAGTACAAATTTCACACACCCAGGTGCGTGACTGTATCTGAGGACAGAATTGGTCAGAATAACCGTTCTGACTCTGATACTGGTACATTTTAATCTTTTATTTTCTTGATAATACTCATTTTTATTTCATTTTTTTTCCCATGCAAGTTATTCAAGTTATAAACTGACCAATCGGATGCCTCAATAAAAGTAGGTGGAGCCTGCTACCTCCAACATTCAAAACGTTTGACTGACAGATTCTCCCGACCCCACTTACAGGTGGTGGTGGTGTGGACGACAAGCTCCCTCCGGATTGGCGAGAGCGGTTGCCATGGAAACTCAGACAGACTCTGAACAATCTCTGCTTACTGATGACGTCCATGTAGGGTAAAAAAAAAAAGAAAAAGCGACTTTATTTGGTTGGAGCTGTGGGTGTTGTGGCGCCCACTCAGTCCAGTTCCCATTTACAATTAATGGAGTAACTAGTTTGACTTTAACTTTTACGTTTTAATTTGTAATAAGGAGTTATAATCAAGAATTGGCGTGTTCTGTGTTTTTTGTTTGCTTGTTTTCGGTTGCGTCTGTCCCACGGCGACAACTAGGGATGTCCTGATCCAATCCCGTGCTTTCAGACTCGACTGAAATGGGATGTTGCATTCTGTTTAGGGATCGAATATTTATTTTATTATTGTTTTAATCAGTGCTATATATTTCAAGCTCATTATAAATACTCTATCAGAAGTCTGTATCCTGCTCTATGAACGGATCAACACATTTTACTGTCGTAAAGTGCAGCAAAAATATGGCACTAGGTGGTGCAGGAGGCACATTTAAACAGTTTGGTAGTAAAATATTAACAGATTTGGACTTCTGGGATCAATGACTCTTTTAATAAATATTCTAAACTGACACCAAGTGTCTCTATTGGTTCCCTACAGGCATTTTAATAGAAAAAGCATCAGGTTTTTGTCTCTTTTGAAGATGAATGGCTCTTTCTGTGCTGCCCACAGACAGACGCCCGTTGAGGGACCGTCTACAAAGTGCAAACTCTGGGAAAAAGGGACCAAAAGAGAAAAAACAAACAGACAAAGTGTCAAAAACATCCCAAGCTAATATATGGTTTCATTGAGGAGCTCATCATGAAAACTCATCATATTCATACTCCAACTATTTTAACAGAACATATTTTTTAAGACATTCTAATGGAGTCACCAAACTTTCTCACATGACTAATTATCAACTATTTGTGCTTGAGGCCCTGCGACAGACTGACGCCCTTTTCCTGACCCCTGCCTTCGCCCACAAGTGACCGGGATAGGCTCCAGCAGCCCTTTGACCCCAAAAAAGACAAAACGGGTTTAGAAGATGAATGAATGAACGAACGAATTAATGAATGAATGTACTAGTAAATGGTTTTGTTTTGTTGATAGTTGCACTGCTTTTACTCAATTGTTCAAATGAGGAAATAAGATGACTAAAATGAAAATTGGGGTCAATTTGGACCTGTTGATTTTGCATTTGTTTATTAATTGTTTAATAAATGTCTTACAAAAGTATCAGATCAGGAATCTCTACCTAAAAATTTCAATATTAAATTACTCGGAATACGTAAAAAAAAAAAAACCAAAAACCCTACAAAACTGATTTTTTTTTGTAAAAGTTCATTTTGATTTAAAAACTAATCTGTTTAGTCTTTTTTAGGTAAAGTGGAGCAGCGAGTCAAGTTCGAGACAGTTTAGGGACGACTCAGTGATGAAGCGCACCTTGGTTTCCATCTTCAGTCCCTGAACGCACCGTGTGTACCATGAACCCTCTGGAGTTTTTAAAACCTCTTTTGATTTTTTTCCACTCAGAGTTTGTTCTCATTAAGCAGCTCGCAGCCAAGTCCCCCGTTAGAGACTGTTGGCCTCTAATCTGCTAATCAGAAGACTCATTTTTCCCTTATCCATGAACTCCCAGCAGGCCGCGGGACACACACACACACACACACACGCACACACACACTCTGCTTGTTCCCCCTGCGTGTTTACACACCCGCACACACCAAAGCCAGTTGTTCCTGTAAGAGGCAAAGAGGCGAAACAGCCTCTTACAGTAGAAGGAAGACCTATCCCCCCCCCCCCCCCCCTTCAGCGGAGAGCAGGGGAGTGTAGGGAGGGCATGAGCAGCCAGCTGGGTTGTAGGAGTAATAAAGAAGGAGAATCAATAGTGCATGCAATGGAGCCAAGGTGCTGCCATTCATCACGCCGCCTCCCTGACTCCCATCATTCATCATGCTCAATGAGGCAGCAAATAGGAAAATGACTATTTGTATCAAACACATCTGCACTCATCCACCAAGGTATTTTATTCCCATTAACTCTCAGAGTAAAATACGCACAGGCTTGTTGTTTTTCTACCCCCCCCCCCCCCTCCATCCTGTGATTGTGTGTGTTGGAGTGTGTGTCCTCTCTGTGTTGCATGTTTGTAAAGAGAGGAGCGGAGAAAGATTTTTCTGGCAAAAAGAGTTTTTTTTTTCCCCCTTTCCTTTCCTCCCTCCTCCCTCTACCGCCTCTGTCAACCTTTGGAGTATTTTTTGTGATACAGCCACACCCACATCCCCACCCTCCTCCACCTATCTCCTCCCCCGCCGCCACCCCATCATCCTTTATGTGCTGTCATTGGCCGGTTTTCGCGGATGTCTTTATTCCTGGACACAAAAACACACACTCAGACAGATCCGGCTGATTCTATTTGCCTTCTGGGTTTACGCTGGTGTAATAAATCTTCACGCTCCACTCCGAGTGTGGATTGTGTTATTCCAGAGCGGCTTATTCACGCCTTTGCTCTATAAATTACCAGGTAAGATGGAGGTGCAGCTCAGCAGCTCAGCTCTGGATGGGATGCAAATGTCTAGAACTATCATCATTATAGTGTAATACCCCATGAAATGGTGGGATCATTACAGTCTATGGCAGGATCATTATTGTCCATGAGCTTTATGAGGTTCTGGGGAATGGCAGAGCGGCGAAATGGGGTGGCGTGCACGTACGCACGCACGCACAAGCCACCCGTCACGGCGGCCCATCAACCTTTTGCATTCAAGCAGGGCTGTTTGTTTGGAGGCGGACCCCCCCCCCCCCCCCCCCCCCCCCCGGTGGCAACCCGTCACATGATTATGGGCCGACAATCATAATTGGATCTGTCAAATTCTAATCAATGAGGATGATCCGCAAAACAAAACATAAACAGTCAGGTTCTAATCAAGATGAAAATGATGCTCCCAAATGCTCTTTGTGAAAAAATCTATTCTATTATAAACAAACAGACTGAACTGTTGAGGATGTTTAATATCACGTACATTTACTTTAACTCTTCATTAAACATTTAAAACCAAGGTAAAACATAACCCGAGGTCTTAGCTTCAGTCAAAATAATGTTTCATTTGTTTAATTGAAAATAAATCTTTTTGATGAGCCAAAAATCTTTACCAGAATCTTAAATATGTAAAGTTAATGATGGTTGAAAAAGCAAGACAAGTAATGTGACCAAGTTTATCTAAGATTAACCTCAATGAGATCAAAAGAGGAAAGGTCCTAGAACCGAGCCTTGAGGACTCCACAACTAACGTACACACTCACACACACACACAGACACACAAAGAAGACACTTTTCTTTTTTTGGGGAGGCATACCCCAACTTCCCAAATTCCTTATGATGTTTCTATGTTCATCTTCCAATAAGATTCCATACAATGTTAATGGATAAAAGGGGTTTGTTTGTTTGTTTGTTTGTTTGTTGTTACTAAGTCAGATGGGGAAAAAACTGTTTTTAAACTAGACTTAAAATAAACTTAAAATTTACGGTGATATTTAACAATTTCTTTAGCACAAAACTGCCGTTTTTTGTTTTTCAAGAATGCTTAGTATAGTATAGTATTGCTTTTTAACGCATCTACTTAACATACATTTTCTCAAAGCTACTGTCTGCACCGTATAGGAATCGCCCCTCAGGGATAAATAAAGTTTGAACTGAATTGCAGTTTGCGGCTCACTTTTCACAGTTTTGCAATTTTCTTCAGTGCAATTGTAGGTAATTTTTTTCCCCTAATGCATTGTGTTCTGTGTCCTGATGGGCCATTCACCTTGCCAATCACTTTCGTCTGCGCCGTGTCTGCTGTACACAATGCCTTCAGCTTTCCGGATTGACCTAAATCTTTGGTCGCGATCAGATCTTTGTTTTCATTGCCTCTGGCTCGTCTTTGCTCCTGGACTTGGCCGTGGACTTTGCCTTTGGTTCGTCTGGCGCCCCCCAGCCGTCCCCTAATTCCATTTTACTGAAGCCCAACTGCTGGACTATTCAAACATGTAGTCGGAGAGTTAGATAAGCTAATTCTTCTTTAACAGTCCTGGTACATCGCCTGTCCGTCCTGTGGATTTTTCTTCTTCTTTTTCTCCCGGAATCTGATTTTTTAGGAGTTTTTCCTTACAGAGAAGGAGGGTCTTAGGGCAGGGATGCCCAGTTTAGACTAGTCTATTTTGTTTAGTTTAGAAATCACCAATTGTATCTTATGACTGGTTTCATGTTCTTATACAATTACCAGTATGAAGCCCTATTGAGACAATTATGTTGTTGTAATATTGTGCTATATAAATAAAACTGAATTGAATTCTATAATCCTGGACTTATTTTTGTATGAAGGTTTGAGCTTTGAGGGTTTAAACAAAAAAGGTTTGAAAATGTTCATGTCTGTCTGAGAAAAGTGTATAAAAGGTTCAGTGAGAAGTTTTACAATCTTAAAACATGTAGAATCCGGCTTTGCGGATTTCACCCATTGCAGGTTACATTTGGTAAGTTTATCCAGCGATACACGAGGGAACACTGTTAAGTACATTTTTATCTAGAGTTAACACTGAGACACACATACACTCCTCTTCTTAGGGTATCTTTGGACGCTTTTGCGGTTTTCCCTAATTGAATTGTTGCATTATGCTAGCTGCTTCGCTGTAAATGGGCTTGCGGGGTTCATAAAGCGGGAATAGTCTCACCTGAAGCCACAAACCAAATCACATCTCTTTGAAGTCCTCTCATCTTTCTCTCTTTGTGAGCTGGCAGTGGATTCAACCTGTAAACAGGGACCCGAGTAAAGGACGACTAAAGCGTGTTGCTGTTTTTGAAGCGAACCAATCAAAGGAACCCGGCCACGGAGGCTGAAACACCTAAAACTTGGTGTTTAGACAAGGGGAGAAACGAGAGGAGCAGAATTTAACTAGTGTTTTAAAGTGGAACTCAAATTTATGCAGCCCAAACGCCACATAAAATAGGATTACAAAGTCTTAAGTAAAATAATATACTCACACCATAAAAGGGCTTAATGGGTTTGTAATCAATAAAAACATTTAGTGATTTCGTTTGGTTGAAAACGATAAAAAAAACATTATTTTTGTAATTAATTTTGTTTCAATAAAGTTTTCCAACATTGCTGTTTTTATCACCATAAACCGACCTAAAGATTAGCTATCCCATTTAACCTACTTTTACTTTTTTGTTAGCATTATGGGAAAAAGAGAAAAAGTTGGATGGATGGAGCCAAAGTTTCTTAACTCTGCTGGTTTGATGGTGCAGTCCTGAAGTTGTGTTAAAAAGCCCTCTCCTTCTAAAATCACCTCCATCTGGCCTCCTGCCTGTGCTCCACTTTGCGCCTCCTCCTCAGGGAGCAGCCAGCAAAGTCACAGACTGCAGGAGCAGGCTTCTCAAATTCATAAAATTCATAGGATTTTTCACAAATGAATGAACACAATTTTCTACCAATTTCCTCATTATGCAAATATGCAAAATATCACATTTAGGCCAATTAGGCTTCCATACAGTTCAAAATTTAACCGTTTAAGCCGTAATTGCAGAAACTATCAAATAATTACCGCCGCTAATTGTGAATATTTGTGACAGATACAACAAATTCCGCCACAAATTACGTTTTATTTGAGGAGCCGCGGAACGTCGCTGCAACTTTCTCTGTTCATGAAGTTTAATTTAACTTACATAATAAACATACTAAAGAGAATTGAGTGCTTGTTCTCAAATTTGAACAATTCATGAGGCTGTAATGTGCAATGATGAAGTAAAGTGGTCTGAGATCTGCTGCGTGTTTTACTGACCTTTCACTATTTGTGGGGAAAATGTCTTATTCAATTATTAGCGGTGCAGGTGTCAGGTTTTTGAGGCTGTTTAATGACTTTTATCTCCCTTTATAATCTTAAAATATTCTCTTTAATGAAATCCCCCCCCCCCCCCCCCCCATCCCATTATAAAGTGCAGCCAGTGCTGCATTTAGGGAAGGTCATTGATTCAATCCCCATTTCCAGACACGGACATTTATAACCGTCTTGCTGGTGACCCGTTAGCAGATTATGGATGTCCCCTTCGGGCGGTGATTTGTTTAATCCGTGGAAATGGTCCTGGTGCTATGTAAACAAGCCAAAGAGCAGAATGAAGGTGGCTGCCCATGCGTGGCGGGGAACCCTATTTGTCAGGGAGCTTTCATAAAATACGGGAATGATGTTGGAGACGTGATGTCTTTATTTGAACGAGCCCTAAAGGCTGTTCCAGGAGCGTTTAGCTCTTTTTTTCTTTGTTTTTGCTACTGGAAATTTGGGCTTAATTGAGTCTGTGAGTGAAATTAAAGTACTTTTCAAGTTCATTTTCTACTTAGAATATTTTGAATTGCATTCATCAAAGAAAATTAGTCAAACAGCAGGATTGGAAATGGAATGATTTCCTTTCCTTGTTTTATTTTCTCCTTTGAAAATCTGCTTAATTTGTGATAATTTTTGTGAAATTGTTTAAAGAAATTGGTTCTGGAATTTTGCTGGCAAAGGTTAAAAGAAGATGCCAAACAAGATGAAACTTACTTCATTGCTTTGGTACAAGTTTAAACAGTAAACTGTGTGGACTTCAACAGCAGTGAAGACTTTAAAGATCCACTGCAATGGAAATGATGTTTTTGGTGTTTTTAACATGTTTCTAGTGACATTTTTATCATGATGGAGGACATATATAAGCTTAATTATTGAGTATTTCTTGATTTAAATGTTATATTTATTTAGCTGTTATGCACGGATCATAACATTGATTGTCTTTTTCAAAAATGCTGTTTGAAAAAGACGTAGAAAACACGCTCAGTGAACGGCTAGATCCATGCACGTCTTTGTTTTCCTTGTTCGAGCCGCCATCCGGATCAAAAGTGTTAAGCTGGGTGTGTGAGGGGCTGTAAGCTAGCAGGAAAGCATGCACACGAACGAAAAGTGGGGCGAGCTCACTCTTGAAAAAACAGTCCCGCCCACGTCCCAGAGGCGAATTTCTATGGAACTGTTGCTGCTCTGCAGAAACTATGACCTACAAAATAACACATCTTCTCACTTAGGCTTAAAATGACATAATCACATTTAATAGACCACGGTGAACGCTTTGAAATAGATGAAAAGATTATCAGAGACAAAATGCGTATTTCTAAAGGAAAGTGAAATTTAAAAAATAATTTTTTTGGGGGGGGGGGGATCTAAACAGTTTCTTACATCAGGTCACATGACATCACATTTATTTCTGTTTAAATTCAATATAAAACCCAAAGGAGCCAAAAATAATCCATATAGTCAAAGTTTGAGCATTTTATCTTTAAGGTATAAAATACATGTAAAATATAATACTCCATTGAGTTTCTTTATCTAATCAAATCAAATCCAACTTTATTTATAAAGTTCTTTTCATACGTAGCTAATACAAAGGCTTTGTCTGAATTCCATAAAATATTCTTGTACTGTATTTTCAATTAATAGATTTTAATCTTTGAATGTTTTTATTTTTATTGTTTTTTTTTTTCTGATGTAGTAGTATGCATGGCCACCTATGAGGTGCCGTGTAGGACATTATTCAGAATTAGCATTCATAAACACATGTGAAATCTCTCACACACACTAGTGAAATGCTCTCACATACACATGTGAAAATTTCAATAGAAACGGAAGGCATTTCAGTAGAAAGGTTTTTTTTTTTTTTACTTTATTGTTAGAAACGAAGTTGGTCGACTGAAGGCATTTCAGTGGAAATGAACCTGTGTCCAAATTCCTGCCCTGATCCCTAACAACTAAAACCCTATATAGTGCAGAACTATATAGTTCTCTATATAGTTCTCTGAATTTAAAAGCCGGACACCCGTGCTCAGTACTTTTTTCTTTTGGGTGTTGTTCATAACGCGCCTGACACGGAAACAAAGTGGCGCATTACCGCCACCACCTGGTCTGGAGGCGAACTACTCCTATTTAACTCGGAGAATGACACTTATTTGTCAGAGTAAAAACATAATAAATATGAACATTTTACGAAGACTATTTATGAATCTGCTGTGTTCTGATCATGGAAAACGTGACTGATTTATAAATAATTAAATTACAAACACTTTGGTGTTGATTTAATGTATTTGTTCATAAATAAACCCCCAAGTTATTTTTTCATGCCAATATTTATTTTTTGTTTTTGTGCCGCTGAACGATTAATGGGCTCTTGTAAGGAGGCATTTTTTTCTGTAGTTTTCTTACACCTTACTGAAAATGGCTTTGAAAATGAATCTGTCCGTGTTCCTGGCAATAATTCAACCGTTTTTCGTGAGATCAAACTGAAAACGAGCAGATATGCAGCATCACAGGACGGCAAGGACAAGCAGACATCTCAGAAGATTTCCTCTGGATGCCCTGACCAGACAGAATAACTTGTGAGTTAAACTTAAAGCTTTTTTTTTAGTTAAACTTAAACTTTAACTTAAACTTTGTTACTAATCATGCTCAAGGTTACACAGTCTGCTGGGTAAGAGTTTAACATTCTTTTTCAAGTGAGTTGTGTAGTCCAATTACATGAAACACTTGTGAGTTCAAAGTTTAGAATTTTTTATTCAGAGTCAAACCATATCACTTGTTTTAAACAAAAACAAAACAAAAACTTTCATTTTTAAAAGTTTAAATGAAAATCCAAAAACCCAGCCAAATAAAAACCACGAAATTTTCCAGAATTAATTAATACTTCATAATCTAAAATGTAAGACATCAAAATAAATAGAAACATGAAAAAAATGTGATTTAATTTCCTCAATGAAATAATTAATGTTGCATTTTCCAGGGTCTTCCACGTCTCTACTGCTTTACCAACACAAAGGTGTCTGTCCTGGGGGGTCACAGGAGACTGACGTCCTGGTGTTTCTTTTCTGGCTGGCGTGTGGCACATCTTACAGTGTGGTAGCCAGAGTCTTTGACATGACACGGTCCACCGTGAGCGACGTTGTCCACAGGACGGCAGACCGCATCCTCCAGCTGATGAGCAGGGTCACCCAGCTTCCCAGTGGGAATGAACTACCATAAGTCGCCTCTGGATTTTAGCAGCTCGCTTGGTCTTTCTCCTTCCAAAGGGTCACAAGGAGCATTGATGGCTGCCACATAAGAATAAAGGCCCTAAAAGAAAATGCAGCTGTTGTTTTAACAGGAAGCTTTTTTACTCCATTAAAATGCATGCTGTATGTGACTCTAATGCCAAATTTATCGATATTTTTGTTGGGAATCCAGGATCAAGCCATGATTCACGGGTTCTACGTAAAAGCCCAATTTATGTAAATCAAACAAACCCACCTGAAGGATCCTTTTGGGTGATGGTGGGTATCCCTGCATTGCTCATCCTTTCATGCTGCAGACACCCTACAGGGAACCCATGAGGAATGCCATTGAGGCAGTTACAGCCAGAACCACTCCAGAACACGCTCTGTTGTGAAGAGAGCATTTGGCATGATAAAGATGAGGAGGAGAGCAATATTTCTGGGGGCACTGGAAATAAAACCAACCTTTGCAATGAAAATCATTGCCTGCAGTTCAATTCTGCACATTCTGTGCATCAGCAAAGGCGACTGCTTAGCCACAGATGTTGAGCCACAGCAGGACAACACCAGGAACATGCAGGACGAGCAGAGTCACGTCCGTCTGCAAGGACAAATCTTTGCTTTCCTTTCAGCTCCAACTGTGACACACATGACTCTAGAAGACCAGGATTATTGTTAACATGTATAAAAATAAATATTAACATATAAAACGAAATTCTAAATATGTACATCTGATATTTATATGAAAATCCTTTTGAGATTGTTAAAAATAGCTCAGATTTAAATAATACATGTAAATTATTCATTTTTGTTCATACATTTATTAAACAAATTGGAAAAACAATGGCTGCATTACATTTTAGAACAATAATTTCAACTCAAGTAAACTTAACAGACTCTCCTGTCGCTGTTCCTCCCTTCTAGCCCTTTCCTCCTCTCTCTTCTGGCTCTTTAACATAAACCTTTAACCCAGTACGACAACGATTAACCGTTTATTAAAATGAAGTCAATTCTGATCATGTGTCTCCACCCATCTGGCACGAGCTAGCTTGTAACCAAACAGGCTATCTTTCTCCATCCGCAAATGGATCGGATTTTCCTCATCCTCGTCTGTCCCTACATATATGAACACATTTAAAACGTGTTAATAACTTGTGACTATGGTTAGAAGTCACTGCTTTTTGATGTAATATCTAGCGTTTGTTTTTAGCCTTCGGCGCTAATTCGCGTTAGCGTTAGCTTTAGCATTACTGAAATTGATGAGCTTCAAAACAATCTAGGTTGTTGATTGAGGAATATAACATATTAAACACATCATCTTAAGAATATTTAAGTATTTACAAATATATTTTACAACAGATACTGGATATTTTTTAATATACTTACACGTTTCGGTGGTTTTCCTTGCGCAACCGGCTGCCATTTTCGAATGATTCAGACGGATGATTATCTCGCGATAATCAGCCAACTTCCGTTTCTACTGAAATGCCTTCCGTTTCTGTCGAAAATTTCAGTAGTGTATGTGAGAGGATTTTGGATAGTGTATGTGAGAGCATTTTCACATGTGTATGTGAGAGGATTTTCAGTAGTGTATGTGAGAGGATTTTCACATGTGTATGTGAGAGGATTTTCACATGTGTATGTGAGAGCATTTTCAGTAGTGTATGTGAGAGGATTTTCACATGTGTATGTGAGAGGATTTTCACATGTGTATGTGAGAGGATTTTCACATGTGTATGTGAGAGCATTTTCAGTAGTGTGTGTGAGAGCATTTCACATGTGTATGTGAGAGATTTCACATGTGTGTGTGAGAGATTTCACATGTGTATGTGAGAGATTTCACATGTGTGTGTGAATGAATACATTTTCAGTTGTATGTATACAAGCATTTCACTAGTGTGTGTGAGAGATTTCATATGTGTTTGTGAATGCTAATTCTGAATTATGTCCTACACGGCACCTCATAGCCACGCTTGAATTTTAATTAATAAAGATTGTGTTCTACTGTACTTAATTCTATTATATTCTATTCATTGTAATTTAGCAGAGACTTTCGAGAAAATTCTAGGGTGCTGGATTTTGGAATGGTAGATTTGGACACCCTGAAAAAATGGCGAATGCCCTAAAGTGACCTGAGTAGTGAGGGAAGTCGGACAAAGTGTTTTAAGTCAAGTTTTTCCACACACACTCAAAAATAATCCTATTCTGTTTACTCAAGTTTCAAACTCTTCTGATCCATCTTACTATGTCAGGTCAGTTTATTTTGTGTACATTTTAATTGATTTCATTATCTAATATGTATATTTTTAAAAATTATTTTTGTGAGGTGATTTTTTTTGTAAATGTCATGAAAATCGGTTCCAAACCTGATTTTTTTTTGGGGAGTTTTTCATGTTGCATTCAGTACAAGGTCGTGTAGCGTTAAACATGTATATTTTTTTTTTTGTTAGACCCCCCCTCCCCTGCAGAAACACTAAGCAGGCTGCAGAGGTGGACCCTCGTGGAGAAGGATTTTCTTAGAGAATAGAGATGAAGGGGGGGGACATTAAGTCACTCTATATAACATCCAGGACACAATGCTGCAGTGATTGATGGGGACAAAGTGGGGAACAGCGGGACAGGTGGCGGGGAGGGGTATAGGGTGGAGTTGCAGTGCTCCTGGGGGAGACAACAAGCAGGCGGGAGGTAGAAAAAAGACAGAAGAGGAGGTGAAAAGAGGGAGAACACATTTCAGGAGGGGCTGAGCGGAGTTTGGAGTCTATTTGTATGAGTGATCAGCTGCCTGTCCACCAAACACACACACACACACAGACACAGACACACACACACACGGACACACACTGACGCTCTCTGTCAGCCATGTTTACTCACTGATTTTTTTCAACAAGACAGCCATTGACACTGGATAGATGGGGCTAATCCGACGAGGAGAGGAACCGCTCTGCCGGGGTTACAGGTCTGGGATGAAACACTCTCCCCTCACCTAATCTTCCGGCAAATATTTATCACTATCAATTTGCCGTGACTCCGTGACATTAAAATACTACATATAGATAACCTCTTGCTGGAAAATCGATGGCGGGGTGCTGGCGGTCCCTCCGGCCTCATCTTCCGGAGCTGCCGAGCAGGAGATCAGATGGGAGAAAGTCATTTTAGCTGCGCATCTGATACCAAACGGGTCGTGTGTGCTGCTGCTGTGCTCCCCGTTTAGCATTTTCTCGGGGGGTTCGTGAGAAACCCAAAAGAGAAAGAGGTGCAGCGGGAGAAGGGGGCCACCTGCAGCAGACTGAGGTTCACGCCATTTCAGCCAAGACAAAGGTTTCTTTGTCATTTCAGAAGAAGCTGGAGTTCATTGTCGAGCCCCAACATGTTTGTTTAATTTCCTACATACTTAACCCTTGTGCTATCTTAGGCACGTTAACATTGGGAGTGGGGTCATCTAGACCCACTAGACAGTGCTCTGAACCTTTTTTCTTCAATGATTTGTGATCTTCACTGGTGTCCATGGATTACATGAAATCCTCTTCACCTTTATCCACGTTTGTCATGGTAGGGAGAACACGTCAATAGAAGGACCGGGTCATCTGGACCCCATAGGATAGCACAAGGGTTAAAGGTGTGATGCTCCTGCAGGAAATGACGCCTCATTTGTTACGGCCCAGATATTTGACTTTGAAGCCAAACTTTATTATTTCCATTAGAATTTGAACTTAAATTATTTTTCATTCGGTGGCTTTTATAAAATCAAGATAATTAAAATAAAGTTGACTCAAACAAAACTGTTTATTCTAAATATTTAGAGAATTGGAACTTTTTCAACATTACACAATATAAATGCTTAATTTTACTATTAAAAGTCTGTATATCTGTAAATCACAATAATAAGCAATAGTTAAAGATCCAAAAATCAGTTAATTTTGACCTAATTTAGCGTAAAAATACCTAATTGTGCCTTAACAAAAATGTAAATGATCATTTTAAGTCCTACATTCATATTTGGTTTAATCTTTCCAGCAGCAAAAAAGTTAGAATATTATTGACATTATTTTAATCTGATCGAACATTGTTATTTGGCATACTTAAATACATTTTTAGTTATTTTGTAATATTTCTAAGTTTGTTTTTCTTGCTTTTTTTCTGTAGTAAAATAAGATATTTCTTCTTGATTGTACTTATACTGAAATGACTAAAATATATATATCAGTAATACTTCACTCTCTGCTCAAGTGTTAAGTTTGTAAATTAGATATAAGTTTTATGGATAACAATTATATTATAATTGTTATTATTATTATTATTATATATTTTGAGCCCTGTTTGCATAAATGTGTCAAAAATAAATGTTTTAACCCAATCTGACTTTAATCCATTACCTGAAAGAACAAATCAATTCTTTTTTTAACTTTTGCAGATGTTTTGTTTTGTGGAAAGACTGCCAAAGATATCACGTATGTTCAAGCAGATGGTTGCCAGATTGACTCATTGGTCTGTTGAGTATCTGAAGGACCCCCCCCCCCCCCCCAACTCAGCAATTATTAGTAGGAATCAAATAAATCACTATCATCACAATAAATGACTTTTTTTCTAATTCATGAAAAGGTCTGAAAGAAATTTTTAGTTTAAAGTGAAAATTTACTGCTCAAAATGGACTTTTTCTTAAAACCTGAAACTGACAAAAGGTTTACCGTGGAACTTATTTTGTAAAATAATCAAAAATATATCTGTAAAAAAATAAGTTTGGGTTGAACTAAACGGATACTAATTTTTGGGGTCATAGTGGTTTCATTTGAACCCAATTTATGTTTTTATTCCTGAGGGTTTTTTTTTTTCCTACCCCAGGAAAAAAATGACTCCCCTATTAATCTTGAAGTTATTTTAACTGTAAGAATTATTTAATGTAAACAAAAATTTCCTCAAAAAGGACTACTTAGTTCTGATTCAGCTGGTCATCAGGTGAGGGGGGGGGGGGCGCATTGCCCTGGCCCCAGAAATGTTTTCTAACGCTCTTGAAAGTTACAATTGAGAAAGTTCTGAAAAATACATACATGTCTCTGACCTCTAGGAAGCTGAAAATAATGCAGGATGGCATTTGAGATTAATATAAACCTTCTTTGGAGGGAAGGAGTCGAACATGAGCTGCGCATGCGTCAGCTGCCTCTGCAGACATCTCCGCATCACAAGAGGTCCAGCTGATCCTCCTCGCTTCTGCCTCCTCTTCTTCTTCTCGCTAATTAGCCGGCGCCGTTTGCGCGCACATTCCCCACTAATTTCACATTTGCTATTCCAGCCGCGGCGCGTCCCGAGGAGCGGGCGCACACCCCGGGCCTCGCTGGCTGCTCCACTCACCTCCCCCCGACCAAATCATCCAGGACCGTTTGAAAATCAAATCTGCTCGATTCTGTCTTGTTACCTCTGCGCACACGCGCGTCTGGAACATTTACGCGCAGAGGAGAGTTGTTGGAAAAGAGCAAAGGCTCAAAGTTGCGGGGCGCGCGTGTGCAGAGCGCGCACATTACAGTGCGGGGGAACTCCGAAGTCATCCAGTTTGCTCTAATCATCACAATTAGTTGTGAATTATCACTGGACTCTGACAGACGCTCCTTGTAACTCTCCCTTTATTTCCAGCCCGCGCTAATCAGCGGCTCTCATTACAAACGCTGATTAAACTGCAAATTACCCAGCAGCGGCCTCGCCCGCGCCGACCGGCGCCGCGCTCAATATCAATTAAGCGCAGCAGCCCGTCTGTAGTCTCGCGGCGCTTCCAAATACTTGATAGTGCCACTTATTAGTTTGGAAAACTCGGAAAATACCAATAACCAGCCGCCATGAGGCTGCAGGGGTTTTTCCTGCAGCTCTCAGATGCAATCAGGCCTGAGCAGCAGCCTGCAGACGGGGGACATGCAAATGCATCTGCAAGCTCTGGGAACGCAGTGATGCCTCAAAAACAACGTGCACTCATGCATGCAAATATCTGAGGTCATCAGGTAAATCTGTGGCGCGGAGGCTTCCGGTTTCCACTTTGTTTGATCAAATGAACAAACTGCACCTTTGTTAAACATGATAAAAGATGCAACATTTTCATTCTATTGTTAGGAGCTGCGCGCGCATCATTCTACCCAAACGAATCAGATAAATTACTTTAAGAAAAAGATTAGGCCCCCGAAATGCATAGAAAGCTGTGCTGTCTTTATATCAGTTCATCTATCTTCTCCTTCGATCTCTTTGACGTGTCTTATGCGTTTTTTTGAATGCCTTTAACAGAATTACCGGGCTTTGGACAGGCACAGGGGCGTGTACCCTAGTGAGGCTGCATTTCTTTTTTCTTTTTACATCTGTCTGTCTATCCATTCTTGCAGTTTTTTGTCTTAAAGAAAAGGTCATTTTTATTTCTTTAGTTAATTGTTGGCTTTTTGGGGGGGGGGGGGGGGGGGTCATCACATTTGTAGGGGGCAGCCACGCATGCCCCATGCCCATATCCGGCCTTGTTCTACCCTCATTTTCGTGTCATGGTTTATATATATCTATACAACAACAGAAAACTAGATATTCAGAAAAATCTTTTTTTTTCTTTTTAAAACTGCTAGCAGTAGAAAAACCTTTAGTTTACATTGAAAACGGAATCTTAAAGACCCACCCCCATGAAAATTGTGTTTTTGCTGTTTTGAACATGTTCTTGTGGCATTTTCCACATGATGGAGGACATTTACAAACAAATGAAAATGAAAGCTGCATTTCTGAATATTTTGTTTTTCAAATCAAAAAGAAAAAAGGCTGTTTGAAAAAGCTTTCGTGTGTAACCACGGCAAACCACAAGCTCCCTGCTCTGCTCCATCCTGATCATCCACTGTCAGACAAACAGATCCATGAACGTCTTTGTTTTCCTCGTCTGAGCTGGAATCTGGATCCAAACTGTACAGCTGCAAAGCTCCAGGATTGCTAACCATTTCTGTTGGCCTGGGGTTGTTAAGTCGGGGTCGTGAGGGGCTGTGAGCTAGAGGGAGAACTTGTAAACTGATTTAAATGGAAGTAAATTAACTCAGAGGTATTTAAAAACAATTACAAGATGATCAGCGTGTGACTTTAAGAAAGAAAGAAATAATAAATTGTTTTATTTTCTGTCTAGCAAGAAAAATAATCTCATCAAAAACGTTTTTCAGCAACAAAAGGAAAGACTTGGGAAAGATGTTTACCAATTTTTTGAAATTTTGACCTATTTCTATAGAGCCTGCTTTTAGAGTGGTGCAAAAAACAATCAAATGTAATTTGACAAAAACATGTTTGACACTTTCAGTGTAAAAATATTCAAACAGGGATGCAACGATTCACTTTTCCCAAAATTCATTCATTGTTTCAATCCGAGAGTTGTGCCATCCCTCCTGCTGATCGACCCAGAAAATACTTCATCATTCTGCAAATCTTTCACTTATACCACCTTCATATGGTTAAAGGTTTTGTCATGTTAACCTTTTGTCAATTTCTATTTAAACTTTTTCTCTAAATCTCCCTTTTTGGCAATCATTGTGGATTTTATGACATCTCCTTAACATTATATATATTTAACTATCAATTTAAACCATTTATTACTATAGTTATTCATGGAGTTGCTTCAGTTACAGTTTTTTAGGGAACTTTAAAGTCTGCTTGTCTTAATATTTAAGTTTTTTTTTTTAGGTTTTCACAGAATGTGTTAATTTGGAAACACATATAGGGAAACAGCTGCGTCTAATGTAAAAAACTAAATTTTGGTCGTATAGGTTAATTATGATTAAAATAGGTTATTTTTATTTTCACAAATTTTGCTAAAGATCATCATTTTTCTTTTCCTATCTCATCAATTTTGACACAGAGAAGAACAAAAAGGTGGAACAATTAACACGAGCCTGTTTTCTTCAGAGAAAAATGCAGGCCCTGTTTAGCACTTCTCCATCCCAGATTTTGTGGTATAGAAAAGCGTAAATTCTCACCTTCTGTCAAAGCGGAACCTTCTCCTGCTGTTTCTGCTGCTGACTTGGCTCCTGCACAGCTTATTAGTTTTGTTAGTATAATCAGATGTGATGAGCAATTAAGACAATGAGTTTTAAACTCTCTGCATAATTAGTTTTTTGCTGGTATGGGAAAGAAAAAGTTGTGTTCATGTTAAATGTCGTGAACCTTTGACTGGATTTTAATAGCAGATATTTGTGACACGAGATGCCGTGTGAAATTCTAGGAAATGGATTTTTCTTTCACATCTGATGGAGTTGTGCAAAGATTTAAACGGTGCTGAGATTGAAACACAGCTTCATGTGTCTTTTAGAGCTTTAAATCTACACACGCTTTTTTCCTACATACAGTTTTGTTTGGACATTTGAACTGAATTTAGAGGATCTATCTGAGAAAATGTAAAGATGCTGTTCTTATATCACATAGTTTACAAAGACAGCAAAGCACAGATATACTGAAGCACTCAAATGTCAGACCTTATCAATTATTCTCATGAAAAGGCATCTAACAAGTGAAACACTCTAAGAAAGTATCCGAAAGGAACATATTGTGTCTTTTCAGAGACCCACTCTGAAAAAAGAAAAAGAAAATGTGTTTTTTTGTGGCATTTTTCTGAAAATAGAGGACATGCATAAAGACATTTAGGGCAAACTTGCATTTCTGATAATTTCTTTATTCAATTTGTTATAAATTAAGAGCAGATGGACAAATGCAGTTAAAAAAAAGATCGTATTTGTGACGTAGAAAATATAAGCTCCCCGTTCCGCTCCATTCTAATGCATCAATTTGCAGTTAAATTGATTCATTTACGTCTTTGTTTTCCTCGTCTGAGCTGGTTATGGACAAATGGAGAAAAACTGGAACAGAGGAGACCCTTCACAGGAGTGACTGACCCACTCCACAAGGACTCACCCAAGAGATCAGGAACAAAGCAGAAGAAAATGGAGAGAACTCACCTGACTCGGTTCAGGTCCGACTTCCCGATTCAGAAAAACTTTAGGACAAAAATTGATCCATGGAAGAGTTCGAAGAGATTTGAGACAGATCTTTTTATTTCACCACAAAGGTGCAAAAGCCGTGACGTGTTGCACCCTCCCTGATAACATTTCTGTCAAACTGAAGAAAAGTTCCTTGAGACAAATGATAACAAAGCTCACCCATATTTCCACAAATAATGTTCACCTGCAAAACAGTTTCACTCAAATTTAAGCAAAAATTATCCAAAATTTTCAGCTTCTCACCAACAAAAACAAAACAAACAAAATCATATTTACCAAAAACAACATTTTTTCAAAATGTTTTTTTTTTTTAAGTATAAACCTGATATTACACCTCTTAAGTTCATCTACAGACTTGACGAAACAAAATTATCCACAAAATATTTGGACAAATTTCTGGGACCTTATGAGACAGAAGAGGAACTTTCTGGAAGGTATGTGTCCAATGTAGTATGTTTATTCAGACGTGACTGCTGTTATGCTTTGTTTTAATTTAATTTAATTTAATTTAATTTAATTTAATTTAATTTAATTTAATTTAATTTAATTTAATTTAATTTAATTTAATTTAATTTAATTTAATTTATAAATATTTTTGGCTGCCCCCCAAAATGAAACAAAAATTAATAAATAAACCAAAATTTCAGAAGCCTGAAAGAAGATTGCTTTAGGTCAACTAAGGTTAAATAATTAGCAAACGATTAAAATAACTATTAATTTTAAATCTCATTTACAAAAGTCTGTAAACCACTAAAACAGCACAATCATTATTTGTTATAGGAATCATAAATCAGGTAGATTTTGGCTTCATTGTGCCGCATAAACAACTATTAGAATGGGAAAATAGATAAAAAGTCATAAATGAGAAGAAGTTTGCATTATTCAAAGATTACTGTGGAGAAACTCTCAATGTGGTCTCTACATCTGGACTCAAAGTGCCAGAATTTCAGAAATAGATTGTGAAAGCAACAGTAAAGCACGGTGGTGGTAGCGTAGTGGTCTGTGACGGATTTATAAATTTAAGAATTACGCAAGTACAATTCTTAGGATTTAGATCAAACTTATTTTTCCAAATTAAGACAAGTGGCTAATGATAACTAATACATTTTTATATTTAAAAAAGGAAAAGTTCTCTTTGGTCTTAAAAAGGTTTCTTTAGACCATTTACATTTATTTCAAACTGAACTATTGAAATGTTATAATAAAAAGTTTGACTTAGTAATTAAAAATTGTAAATCTCAACTAACAAACAGTATTTGGGGCTTTAAAAACAAAGACATTTTTGCAAACAACAAATTCTGTTAAAATAGAAACATTAAAAACTTCATGTTATCTGTATTATAGGATAGATATCTGACTGAATTAAAAATACTCTCTTTCTACACTAGCAACCACAGACAAGATTCAAAGACATCGACAATGGTACATGACTAGACGGCGTAAGATATGTTATGCTAAAGCGTTTAGGTAGGCAAAGGAAGTTGAAGTTATTGGATATGTACAGTATATATGTATGTGGATAACGGAGTCCGGAGAGATGGTGAATTACCGGGTAATTGGAAAAGGGCTGCGGAAAAGATCCAAGCCGCCGAGAAAATTACAGACCAATGGCCCTGGTATCACATGCCGGCAAAATAATGGCGAGAATGATAACTGAGAGACTGACGTATTACCTGTAAAGTAAATTCATTCTGATATTGCCCAAATATCAAAATACTTTTCGGAAAGGTCGAGGGACAATGTACCCTGTAGTCTTCCTAGAAGCGGACATTAGAAAAGCCCAAGTAAATAAGGATTATTCGGTTGCAATATTTTTTTTTACATGGAAAAGGTGTATGACATGGTTTGGAAAGAGGGTTTATTGATAAAACTTGGTAGGTTAGGACTTACTAGGACGCATTTATGATTGAATTAAGAGATTTTTATTTGATAGGTCTGCTCAAGTCAGAATAGGAAAGTCTGTTTCTAATAGATACTTAGTGGATAATGGAATCCTGCAAGGGAGTGTGATTAGCCCTGTGTTGTTTTCAATTATGATTAACATTGTCTATAATTCCATCAGATGTGAATTTGTGAAGCAGAATTGTTTGCAGATGACGGAGCCTTGTGGAAGAGGGGACGGAATTTTGGTTATGTGGAGAGAAAGGTGCAAGACAGAGGTGGAAAACTAGTCCTATCGTTGGGGCTTCACATTTTCAGTGGCTAAAACAAAGTCCATGGTTTTTACTGGGAAACGTAAAACTTAAACTTAAATTTATATGGAGATGTATTGGAGTAAGTGCATAGCTTTAGGTATCTTGGAGCTATATTTGATACGAAGTTGAAATGGAGAGAGAACATTGATAGTATAATAGGGAGATGTAAGAAAGTCATAAATATATTGAGATGCTTGAAAGGCACTGGGTAGGGAACCAGTGCACAGGCTTTGGAACACAAATATGTTACAATGATTAGGTCAGTTATTGATTATGGAATTAGTACTTACTATTCATCTTGCAAAACGCTGTTACATAAGGTGGAGGTCATCCAAAATTAGATGTTGAGAATATGCGCCAGGGCTATGAGGTCAACTCTCAACAAGTTGAAATGGGGTAACTGCCGTTGAATCTCAGATCTGAAAAACTGCTGCTTAATTATTGGGTGAATACGAAGGGTAGTGCACATGAAGAACACATGGTTAGCCCTTGTGCTACCTTAAGCACTTTAACATTGATCAAAGAAAGTGTGCTAAACCTTTTTTCTTCAATGATTCGTGATCTTCACTGGTGTCCATGGATTACATGAAATCCTCTTCACCTTTATCCACCTTTGTCATTTCAGGGATAACACGTCAATGGAAGGATCGGGTCATCTGGACCCCATAGGGTTAGAAGAGCTATTGCTCCCTGTTGGGAGAGTGGTAGTGGAAATTGATCTAGATTGGCGAGAGTAACTAAGATTCATGATAAGACCCTAGTTAAGAAGTTTTTGCACTCCTTTCTGGGTTTTCCCAACCATACAAGTTTATCTCCATATGAAGATGGAGGTTAGCAAAAGGAAGAGAAATTGGTGATAAAATCACAGCAGACTGGTTAGATACGGTTCATGCTTCATTCATTCCCATTTGTGCAGATGGACCTAAATTGTTTAGTTTACACCGGTTAGAACAGAATAGAATTGGCGATTGTGTAATTTGCTTAGAGTCATTATCAGCACCAATGTCTTTGAAATCTTTTCTTCCGATAGCAGGGTCAGATCTCACGTACAAGATTTATGAGAGTCTGTTCAGATTGGATACATTGAAGATCAGTATCAGATTTATGTGGGTACCAGCACATATGGGGGGGGGGGGGGGGGGGGGGGGTTTGAAATGGCTGATTTTCTGGCAAAGCGGGCATTGAAACGGGGTGTGGAGCGAGAATTTACGTCAGGAAGAACAGAAGTTAGGACTATTATTATTAGGCATATTATGGAAGACTGGCAGAAGCAATGGCAAAGGGAGAGGACATGAATTCAGTGTACAAGACAAAGTGGGGAAAGGTATGCATCTTAGATCAAACACCAGATATCAAATCATAATATCGCGATTCAGAATGGGAGACACGGCTTTAAAGAATACATTACATTTACTGGGGAAATATCCCAATGGTCTGTGTGATTCCAGGAAAGAGGAGGAATCAGTGGAGCACATTTTGTGTCACTGAGAATTGCACAGGGAAGAGAGACAGGAGCTGGAGGATAGAGCACGATTGCCAGAGGGAGAGCGGTTGAGTTTGAGGAGGCTTTCTGGAGGGGAGCAGAATTTCAGGGTTTTTTTGTTTTTGTTTTGTTTTTTTGTAGGAGAACTAAATCATTTTTTTGTTAGTTATCCAGTCCCCCCACTCCTACTTGGACTCCAACACAGTAGGTGGCGGTATTGCACCGTGTCATTGGCGCCTCCCACCATTTAAACCACAAGAAGAAGAAGAAACTAGCTTGTCATCCCTGAGTTCCAACTCCATCCTGCTCCATGACTTAGCTCGAACCAGCACATTTCAACCAAACAATAGCTCTAAATCTGCCGCCATGACGGATCCAAGAATAAGACAAATCAAAATCAAAACGGGTGTCGTCAAGAGGTAAGGAATTGTTTTTAGCACGTTAAAATATCAAGAAAAATATTTATTGGATAAACGGATTGCAGTTGTTTGGCTAATGCTAATACGCTAACTAGCTTAGCTGGCCGGGCAGTCTGATGAAGCGAACACCGAAATGGGAGAGCGTTTAGCGGGGACGTTTCAAGGATAGACCGCTGCTGGTGGTGCGAGGCCTATGGTTGGCGGCTAACTTGGAAATCCGTAATCTTTTGTTTGCGGGACTTTTGAAACGTATTTTAACGCAAAGTATTTTGAATAATTGTATTGTAGGTGAGTAACCAGTTGTGTACTAGCTAGTTAGCACAACAACATGTACGTCATCAATAAAATATGTTAAGCCGGCTTAGAAAGGCATTTTAATTCTTCCACATTAATTAATTAATTTGGAGGATGCGGTTACCCACAGTCATGTAATTAAAGTGTGTTTGCTTAAACATGCAGAGATGTTAATGCGTTTATCTACATAACATCCATTCCTTCTCACAGTGTGACTCTGCTGCATATGACAAGCTGTGATAAACAAAATACTCAAATAAAAAAATTCAGTTTTTATTCCTTTAACTTATCTAACTGTAATGCATATACCTAATAATGATGCAATAATAATAGAAATTCGTAATAAAAAAATAAAGAAAATTGTTGGTAATATAAAAGGTAATGTGGTGTTATTATTATATTGTGGTCTTTAAAACATTAGAAACAATGACGATAAAATCCCAACACTTATTTTCAACTTTTTAAATTTGAGTTGAAAGTAAATCCATTATCATTTCTTGAAAATGCATTTCAGCAACAACTTTTTAATGTCTAATCAAGTCTGATTAATCTTGGGCTCTGTTTTTCAGAAATTGTTTGGCTTAAAATGAACTTTTTTTTTAAGAATTCAATTAGCATTTACATTGACTTTGTCATCTCTTTGTACTGAGTATTGCAAAATTATGCAAATGTTCATAATCAAACCAGATTAGGATATTGTTCAAATGGCAATCGTTTTCTTATTGCCTCTACTGATCAATCTGTGCATTAGGGTAAATGCAATTTTTAGATCTAAAACTTCAAGTGTGGTTTTTGAATGGAGCAAACACTCAGAATGATAAACTAAGGTGGAGTCTGTTAAGTTGATTTTTGTCTTCTTACTGAGGTCCTTTTTTTGTTAAACTTAAGTGCTTCGGAACCTTCAATAAATAGCGTGTTTTTTTGTGTGTTTTTTATTGACCCAAAGAAATAAAGTGGTCATAGATCCAACACAAGTATCTGGATATACGTTTTTGAGCATGTTAAAGTTTAAAATACTAATGTTTTTCAGCTGTTCACCCCTTTACTCTTGTTCGTTGTAGTTTGCAAAAATGATCAGAGTTTAGAGGTGAACTTTCATTCTGGACACCAAATTATACCAAGACATAAACCCGCCAAACTCTTAGGAATGAAAGGTGTTTAAAATATGTGAACCTTCAAAATTCTTGTTTCTTTCATTCTGCCCCCCCCCCCCCCCCCCACACACACACACACAGATTTTTTATTTAAAAAAAGCTTTTCATTTGAAAGATTTGAGTCTGTTAGGTAGATTTCTTGTTATTTTCGTTCACAGTGAAGCTCCATCTTTGTGGTTGGGTTCATCAGCTGGAAAGTTTTCTAAGCAGAAGCTGTAGGTGCTTGTTGTAAAAGCAAGCTGGTCTCTATTCTCTCCACTATTTCAGTTCAACATTAAGCAAACCTCCAGGTTGAGTCCGAATTCCCACACTATTTAGTGCACCACATAGGGCATTCGCCAATTTATTCGGGACGTACGAATCATTGACTGTATTAGAGAACTGGAGCGAGTGAATGTGACGTCACCCGTAAAATGACTGACTTCTGTTTTTCTACGTGTCTACGTTTCTATGGCGACTACTTCTGCCATTAAGGAGTTAGCTTGTTAGAGATGGTTACACCCTTACCACTTGAAAGGCGAAATCTGTCTATCGAATGTTTTGAACGCTGGACGTGAGACCAAATAATTTTATTGAGGTATCTGATTGGTCAGTTTACAACTTCAAAAACCTGTACTACAGAACAAAATATTATAGAATAAGAGAACTATCAGAAAGGGTATCGGAGCAAGAACGTTTATTCTGGCTAATAGAATGACCGTGTAACAGCTGTTTATTCATCTAGAGAGCTCTATGGGATGATTCAAAGAGGTTCATTGTGTCTATAACATTATACTGCGTATTTAAATTATTTTTTATCAGACACTGGTTTATTTTGTAATGTAAAACATACCGACGTGTTTCGGTGGAATGTCTTCCACCTTCATCAGGGTCGTCATCAGGTGGTGGTGTGTGACGTCTTTAAAAACAGATGATTGTGATTGAGGCAGAGTCACCTGTCAACTTTGACAAGTGACTCCGCCCCTTGATGTCCGTTTTTTTGCTGGAGGATGTTGCTCCAGGTGTGGGGGAGCAGGAAGGCCCCCTCATCCCAGTTCATGGAAGTGAGTGAAGCCATAACGGACAACTGCAAACAAGAAAACCACATCATGGATTGGGAAAAGGCCAAAGTCCTCCGCACTGAAGACAACAGACACTGCAGATGGATCATGGAGGCGGTGGAGATAAGAAAGCGAGCCCACACTTCCATGAACCGGGATGAGGGGCCTTCCTGCTCTCCCACAGTCAGTCCAGTTCTCATATACAGTCAGTGGTTCTGTTGAAGGCGGATTTTCCTTCAGAGGTCATGGCGGGTCAACCTGCTGTCGGTCATCTACAGTAGGGCTCTAGTCCTTGCTGTGCTGAGCTTTTCAGGTTGAATAAACTCTCTGAACATCCGACAGGAGATATAATATCTGCCCCCCCCCCCAAGCCACCATCCTCACATGAACCTTTAATCAAACTGTCTGGTGTAAATGCACACAGTGTCACCGCTCTCTGTGTCTGCATAATTTCTTGTCCTGTTCAGCCTCCCGTTTCTTTGTCTACACCCGCCCTCCACCCTCTCATGCATTTCGGCATAGAAAAACCAGCCAGCTCTTTTCACAGGGTCTATTCCAGTCAGCGCCTCTGTGCCCCCACCGAGGCGGATGGCCTTAATAAAATGACAACAGTAATTTGCTTTTGTCATTCGGCTGCGAGCTCAGACTGCAGCGCCGCTCAAAAATACAGTGCTGGAGAAGGTGGCCGAGTGTGTGTCGGCTGGCCCTAATTCCCTTTCTATTTTCCAGAGAGCTGCCTTTTCCATTAAGCCTGAGGTGGCAGGTCTATTTAAAACCAGCCACGACCCCACCCCTCATTCATACAGCGGCCTAGTCTGGAGAAATAAGGAATTAACATGAGGGCTGGAAGGGGAGGAATGGACGTTTTGTTATTAGACTGTCTTTGGGTTTTATTCAAATGATTCCGGCCTCCTCTCTCCGCCTCCTTCAGGCGATGCCGCGAGGAGCCGGCGGCATCACTCAGGAGCTGCCGCTGCATATGGCGCGCGCTGAAAAGCTCCTTGATGGAACCGTATTACAACCAGCTGTAATTGATGTAAAATATGACAGAGTGCCGCTGGCGTCCTCGGATAGGCGGAGGCGCAGCGCAACACGGAGGGAAGGGTCTCCAGTAATGTGACGGACTAATGAAGGATTACTCACTTACACACACACAGCTGATTTCGTGCAAAATGAAATTTGTGTTGTCATTCAACAAGCGGCCACAGCCGGAAAAAGACAATTAGTGTGAAATCATTATCAATAGCAATATTTTCAGACTCCATTATGCCAATCAGGGTTGATTCTGTTTAATAGATTTACTTCCATTTGGCCGGTAATTGATAAATAATCAAAATTTATCAATGTACTTAGACCCATTTTCACCACCAATCAATAAAAAGAAGCCTATTTACCAGCTGACTTGGTTCAAATTAGGGATTGAATTGACGATCAATTAATCTGTAAAAAGCAGTAGTAGTGTGTGGGAGTGTGTGTGTGTTTGTAGGGGGGCCCATGAATGCGTCAGATAATGGTTTGTGAGCTGGGGGGCGTCGTACAGTCAACAAGTGGGCGGCTACAAAGTGCTAAAACAAACAGCCATGGTTATCATGAGTCAAGTTCACGTTCAGTTGAGTTATTTTTTTCCACAAATCCATTTAAAAACCACAAACTGAAATTGAATTAGTTCTACCAGTGAGGGAAATTAACGGCCACATTTAAAGACACATTGATCCAACTATAATGTTTAACTATCTTTTGTGTGTGGGGGGAAAGAGGCTGGACTCAGATCTACAACTGGAATGTCAATGGAATGAAATGAGTATTTTTGACTTCAAAATAAGTTTTTTACATTTTATTTTACAATAAATTTGAAATATATTTATATCTTTAACAATCTGATGAGGAAAAGAGGTTATTATGTATTTTGGGTCACCAGAATTAACCAATACTTGAACAGTGAAGTTCATTGTGAATTCTTTATCACAGTCTGTAGGAAAACCAAACTGCTCACATGAAACCATCTAAATGTGAAGCTGGATTCACATATAGACTATTGTCAAATTTTCTCAAGCAGGTAAAATGATTTGTCTCACCAAAAAAGTCTCGCCAGTAAAAAAAAAAAAAAAATTGAATAAAGCAAGAAATACATAAATTTTCTAAACAGTGTTTATCATGGGGATTCTAAAAATAACCTGCAATAGTAGGATTTTAGATGTTTTAAGGCTGTAAAATTCCTAACTACACACTTTCTACACTTTTTTTTAGACACTTAAGTTTCAAACCTTCATAAGTCCAGGATTCTGAAATTAAAACAAACATATCGATGTAGATTTGGAAAACTGATCCCATTCTGTACAGGAGACACAGCATTGGTCCCATGTCATTTTCTTTCAAATAAATGTTTTGTTTTACCGTCACCAATTAGTGATTTATATTTTATTTTTTATAAGCAAGTAAATTTCGTGGTTTTTTTTTTGTCAGTTTTATTACAAAATACATAATGTATGAGGGAAAAAATGAATTCAGTTCACACCACAGATTGGTTTTATTGATTCGTACAGAGTTTAATTTTTCTTTTAAACTTTTCTGAATAAACAGGGGAAGGTGGAATACTTATTTTTTAGTTATTATGTAAAGTCTTTAAAAAAAACTCAATTATAAGTGATCTATTACTTTTGAAATAGCCGTTTTTTAAAACCCTTTTTTGTTTTTACAAGCACTTTATAATATTTCTCTTCTTCACATTAATATATATTTTTTCCTTGTAAATACGTTGCCCCTTTAATCACGCACAGGTTAGTGGTTGAGTGTTTTGCTCAGGAGCTATTTGACCTTTGACCCTCGTTTGGCTTTGATTCAAACGCTTTCTCTGTAATTTTTTTCTCAGTCATCCATCATCCCAGATCAAATAATAGGGATGGTTGAAGAAGCGTTTTGACTCAAACCTTCTCACTAAAACAAACGTCAGACTTGTGGACGAACTCATCTGCAGAACAAATCAATATTATAAATACCGGTAGGTTTATGGTCTCATAGTGTCTTTACCCTTCAATCAAAACCACCACTGATCTTCACAGAGAGCGCCACCTTCAGGTTAACAGGGACATTATATCCGTCAAGTCTTTGGTAATATAGAGATTTGACTGTTTCATCTGAAGTGAAAACTCAATCCTTAAAGATTATGTGCAGTTCGAGTTTACAGAGGATTCTCTCACCACAATGGCGGTCCGCCATGAGGACCACCATCGAAATGAGCAGGCTGTCACAGAGCTTGCATTCTTAAATATTTGTTTTAAAGCAGACATAGTTTGTGTAGAGCAGCAGGAATTCGTTAATAATTTGCCTCAGAGTTGTGACCGTTGGCACAGAGCATCCCCGCCCCCCTTCCCTTCGCTGTTGCTGAGAGCTTGGAGTAGGGAGCCTCTATGTCAAAACTATCGTCTTATTCAAAGGCCTTTTTTTTTATTTTTTTTTTAGTCTGCTCCTTATTCACAACGATTCGCATAAAGAAACACTGAGAAATGCAATTTTGAGCTTTATTTTCTTTTCTAAATGTCCGTCATCATAGTAAAATACCACCAGGACATGTCAAAGACAGGATTTTCATCGGGGTTGGTCTTTGGTTGAGGTCAGGCTTTGATAGCCTTCATTTTCAACGACGGTTGCGCTTAAAGCGCATCCGTGTCGTGTTTCTTTCGTCTTGACCTGGACTTGGCAGCAGGAGCAGGAGTGATGCTGCGTGTTATTGAGGTGTGCTCCTCGCCATCCTGTGGGAGATGATCTTGCTGTGTCGGTGGAGTGGTGGAGACGATGAGGACTGATGGCCTCCTCTGTAAAAAGTGACCATCGCTGTGCTGCTTTCATGCCCCAGCCTTCGTCCAGCACCGTCGCTGGCTTTAACCCCTTTCTTCCTTCGGTTTTTTTCTAGGCTGGCGAAGGAAAAGGTGTCTTACATCTCCGAGGAGAAGCAGCAAGAAGCAAAGATTGAGCGTCTGAAAGCAGAGGACGGAGACGTTTACGTCATCAAGAAGCAGGTATCTGAGGCTACAGCCATCCTAATGTTTTGATCAAAGTGACGCGGTCACCTCATTTAGGTCTGAGAGCCAGCTCAGTGTGAAGCCCCAGGTCATTACAGATAATTCTATGCAGGTTTTATGATCAGAAATAAAAGCAATCTTTTATATTGTAATTTTTCTTTTCTTTCCACCCACATTTATTTGTATGAAATAAACCAAAGGAGTCATTTGGACAGAATTAGACCAGTTTACACCTGACCTTCCCTGACTATTTTTGATTCTAAACAGATGTTTTAGAATGACAGTAAATAAAAGAAAAATTCACAGAAGAAACTTTATCTGGTAATTTGAAGCCTTTTAATTTCCTTTTCTTCTACAGACGTATATTTTTGTCCTACAGCTCACATTACTTTTGATGTTTTAAGTCATTTCAGTGAGAGGAAAAAAACACCAGAAAACTTTGCTGTGTTGTTGTTGTCGTATTATAGAAGATTTATGTATTCAAAGCTTTTTCACTGTGAGACGGAATTAAAAAAAAAAAAAGAATCCAGGAAAACACATTGCCTCTTTTGTAAAGAATGTATTTGTTTTGCAAGTACAGAAAATGAAAATTTAGTTCCTACACAGACCTGCTACTACGTCTTTAAGAAGCTCTTCTATCCTCCACTTGTTACGTGTATTAATGTCACCTGTTTAAACCGAATATCTGTGGAAAAGGCATCTGTCCATGTAATAAACAGCCAGACTGCTACCTGACCATCATAACCAAGACCAAAGAGCTGTCAAAAGACAAGATTGCAGACCTGAATGAGACCGGGATGAACCAATCTACAATAAGCAGAAATCAACGGTCTGAGCAATTATTGGAAATATAGGATTACTGACAACCTCTCTCCACCTGGATATCCATGCAAGATCTCGTCTGGCGGGGTTCAAATGATCTAGAGATCTAGAGGGCAGACATTGTTATGGATTCAGATCCTTTTAGAGCTCCAAAGGTACCCCTGCTTCAGCCAACACACATCACTAGACCCGCCTAAAACTCCTCAGAGACCGTGGGAATGATCCAGAGGGGGATTGGGAGAAACTCACGTGGTCGGATGGGACCAAAATGGAAACCTTTGGTATAAACTTCACTGGCCATGTTTGGAGGAGGAAGAACGCTGAGTTACATCCCAAGAACACCCAGTGTGAAGCATAGGGGTGGAAACATCAGGATATGGGGCTGCTTTTCTTCAACGGACGCAGATCAAGGAAAGGATTAATTGGGGCCACGTTTCGGACAGAAGCCTTTCATCGGGGAGACCGTGGACGATGAAGCGTGGCTGGATCTTCCAGCATGACATTGATCCCGAACACATCGCCCCGGGCAACCAAGCAGTGGCTACGTACAAAGTAGCCACTGCAACGTGCGCTATATTGCAATGATGACGTTACTTGTGATTCATAAACAAACAGCAACAAACATTTTTATTAACAGTTGCATTTAAATAAAAGTCAACATAACTTAAATTGTACCCCAAATGAGCCACGCCCACATACCCCATAAATTGGCCTGAAAACATTTTGCATAGACTTTTCATTGGAAGTTGCCACGGGCGACGTGAACGTGACTCAACAATGTTTCTATGGTGAAGGTTACAGACTGATCTCAGCTTTTTAAGTGTGTCCTGCATCATAAAACCCAAACCGTACTCGCCAACGTGTAGCCGGTGTGTGGTGTTACCGTTCACACAACACAACGGCAGCCGAACGGGTCAGCGTTTGTGGCGTCTGCTCATTTCCCGGACGGCGGTTGTGTTGTCGCAGCCGCTCCACTGGTATTAAATGTTTAGATTAGTGGGCCACACGGATTGCGCTTGAAGATGAGGGGTCTGAGGAAGGATGGATGGGAGCTCTATAGCTTAATAAAATCAATAGGTTCTAAGTGTCGTCATAATCCCGCACTGATGGGATCATTCCAGCGTGCTGGGAGGGCACCCTGACCCCCCCACCTCAGCTCCCC
This sequence comes from Oryzias curvinotus, assembly GCA_023969325.1. Lineage (NCBI taxonomy): Eukaryota > Metazoa > Chordata > Actinopteri > Beloniformes > Adrianichthyidae > Oryzias > Oryzias curvinotus. The sequence goes on from CM043717.1 coordinate 27,936,321, forward strand.
TCAGCTTCAGTAGATGAGTGTGTCAAAGTTTTCTGCAAGCCGGCGGCGAGGATGTGTGATGCTTCAGAGGAAGCATCTGTCAGGAGAGACTGTCTGACGGTGTCAGCCCACTCCTCTATGCTCTTCAGGGGGCCGGTGGGGGGAATTCCACTTTAGCCACGGCTGGGCAAGTCCAAGGTTTGTCCATTCATCCGGGTGTGCAGGCGCTCCCCCGCCGCCCGATCGATAACTCAATAACATTTTTCATGGCGCCGGCTCGTGGAGACGCCGGCCGGGGAGTCCCTCACGCTCTCCGGTTGGTGCCACGTCTGTGTTCCTCCAGATGTTTCCTTTTAATAAAAGCTGGTAACGAGGTTTGGAGAAACACTTTTCTGGTTCTTATGAGGCCGATGTGATTTCAGATGGAGGTGCTGCAGGAGTGCAAAATGATGATTCCAGACTGTCACCGCCGTCTGGCCATCGCACACGCAGACCTGCTTCAGCTGCTCGTAAGTTCCAGTACTCCTTAAAGAAAAGAGGAAGAATAAAATGAATATATTCATTAGAAAGCATCTGAGCTCTTAGGACAGTGGTGCTTTTAAGCCACAGACTGGTTTGATGTAAGCCAATATTTGTACGGACTGGTCTGTTCGAGGCCAAACTTTTTATTTAAAGATTCCAAAAAATATTTATTTTTCCATCCGTGCCATTGTATGAAACGCAGTCTCAAAGTCTAAACTGTCTGATATGGCAGAACGTTACCGCCTCCATACACATACATAAGAAAAACATTTAGGAGAATAAAGTTGGACATTTATGGGAAAGAAGTCGTCATTTTATGAGACTAAACCTGTAAAATTAGGAGGAAAAAGTCATAATTTTACATTGTTTTTTAATTGTGGCTGTGTTTAATAAAACATGTGTTTTGTTGTGAATATCAATATGGTTGGCTTTTTAATAACTTTTCCCAAATGTTTGCGTTATTTGCAATTGCGCTTTTGTTCTCATAATTTTACATTCATCTACTTATTGTACTTTTTTCCAGATTTTCTCGTCAATACACTTTTTTTTCATAATATAAGAATTAGTATTTATTTATTTACTTTCATTGTAACCCTAATACTGGTATTTTAAAGACGATAAAGATTTGATGAAACAAAGTTGTGGATTTGTTAAAGTTGTTTCTGATTTGTAAAATCAAATTAGTTTATTTTTATTATCTGTCTTTCAAGGCAAAAGAGTGAATCGTATATTGGTTTAAATGAAATGTTGATTCCTTGCAATTTTCTTGAACACAGAGGTGTATTTTCTGTTCTAACGTTTCCTAAATTCCCACTCCGATCATCTTTTCAGCTATTGTCAAAGTGTTTCTAGTGGTCTTCTGATTATGGTTATGCCGGGGTTTTTTTGTGCCAAATTTATGAGATAACAGAGATGTTTTCTAGCACATAGTCTCTGCAGTGCGAGTTGTGGGCCGGACTGTTTGGCCCACAACTCGCACTGTGATGGTATCCCATCATCCCTTTATTTGCACTCTCTCCCGCTAGCTTACAGCCCCTCAGCCCCCCCCCCGACCTAACATTAGTGATGCAGCAAAAATGGCGAGCAATATCTGATCTATCCAGCCGTACAGTTTAGATCCAGATTCCAGCTCAGACGAGGAAAACAAAGACGTTCATGGATCTGTTTGTCTGACAGCGGAGGCATCCGAAATGGAGCGGAGCAGGGAGACATTGGCCCCGCCCATTTTAGTTGCTGCATCACAAATACAATCTTTTTCAAACTGCATTTTTTTCGTCCACTCCTGATTCCTCCCGATTTGAATAAAGAAATACTCATCAATGCAGTTTTCATCTTCAATGATTTTATATTTGTCCTCTATTGCGAGAAAAAGAACCTGTTTAAAACACCCAAAACATGGTTTTCAATGGAGTGGGTCTCTCACAGACGCCTGCTTTGTTTAGTTTTGCTCTAGAGAAATTCTGAAATGCCCTTTTGACAAGTTTCCACAAATCAGCAACTTTATTTTATCGAATCTCAATCTCCAGATAATATTTGCCGGCAGTTTAAACTTTCTTTGGTTTCTAAGTGTTGTGTTGGACCAATTATAATGTGATTTTTTTTTTTTTTTCCCCTTAACCGGCAAATTGAAGCCAGACGCCAACTTCAGCCTCGTCGACTTTAAAGCTGTGATGGATAAATACCACAAAATAGAAATAATAAAATCGTCATCAAAATGAGCTTTTTTTTCTACATATAATAACGATAATAATAAAAACGTGAGTGCATCATGTATGCAGCTTCTTCAGACGTGTGTTTGCTACATTAAAAAGGCAGTTGCTGCAAATGCAGAGCGGCTTGGTACGTGGGAGCAAAGTTGCAATAAATTCGAATTTCAAAACAAGATTTATGTTTAGTGCAATTTAAGTTTTCTTTGGAGTTGAAGGTTCATGTTTTGTTTCTTCTACGGCTTGTTTCTCCCCAAAGACACTTTCCTAAAATGTTTTGTATTGACTTTGTTACCTTTTAGGCTTTTAACTAGGTAGAGGATGCATTTAAGACACTGAGTCATGGACGGATGTGGAGGAGAGAGCCGGATAGTTTTTCAAAATAAAACTTCCTTCCCCGTCAAAAAAAAAAAAAAAAAATTAAGTTGCCACATTTTTTTTTCCGTGTGTGTCTGAGGCCCAGGGGGACCAGTGTGGTTGGCAGATCCCAGTTCATCACTGCTCACACAAATCGGTTTGTGTAAAAAGTTTAGAGGCTTTAGTCTCTATAATTCGAGTTCGGTCAAGATTTTGACTTTATTTTAAGATTTTATCTGAAGTCTAAAGTTATTTTTCCAACATTTTAATCCTTAATTCCTCAGAGTTGGACTGTTGATTTCAGATTTTAAAATGCAAAGTCTTGATTTTTATCACCCATGATCATGAAATTGATAAAAGTTCCTGGAGTTAGAATTCTGACTTCAATCTCTGTTTGTGTTCCAGACTTGTTTTTTCTGTATTAATACATAAACGTTGAGTTATAATTGAGATTTTGGGGTGAAAAATTAGTTTATTTAAAAATTCAAAGTCAAAATTCTATCTAAAGTCTGAGATTGAAGAACTTTCTTCATGTCTTAAAGGTTTTAAAAAAAAAAATTTTGACATTTTATCCCAGAATTTTGCCATAAAAGTGAAGAATTTGAGCAAAACCTCAGAAATGTAAAGGTCATATTTCTGACTATAGTTCAGACCAATTATTATTGAAGAAAGGTTTTTTTTTGTTTGTTTTGTTTGCTTAAAATTTTGTCATTTCTCATTATCTTTAGTTAGGGGGTGGGTGAAAGAAGTGGGGGTTGTGTAGGTACTGGGAGGGGGGCCCTATTTTTATTATTTATTTTTGTGCTTGTTTATTTTAATTTTCATGTTTGTTTTTATATTATTTATCTTGTTTTGTTTGAATGTAAAGCACTTTGTGTTATACTTTTATATGAAAATTGCTTTATAAATAAAGTTAGATTGATTGATTGATTGATTGATTGATAAAATCTGGGTCTGAATGGAAATACTTAATAATTTATTGTATTAACTTAATATAATGTACTTTTATTTTGAAATTGATAGAAGGTTCTCCTATTTTGCAAAAAAATGAGATGAGAATCTCCAAAGATTTATAATAAATATGAGATTAAGGGTTTTTTTTTTTGGGGGGGGGGGGGCTGAATACTACATTTGTGCTTCAAATTCCTAAATTCACATGAGAATGTGATGAGCTCAATTTAAAAAAATGTAAAATATTTTCATTGCTATCTTTGAAAGAAACCTCCGAGTTCTGGGATTCTGTTTTCTTAAGGAAAGCGTTTTATCGTAGATCTCAGAATAATAAACCTGAACTCCTGTGATTATAAAATAAAAATGTTTAAAATGTCAGAATTTTTCAAAATCCTGACGTTAATATCAGAATTAATTCTGACATTAATGCCAGAATTTCAGGAAAAAATACAAATAAAATCTGGTTTGTTTAGGTTTCCGTCCACCCTGACTCGTGCCCGTTTCCTCCCCATCGTACAACCCATCCGATTAGAAATTCCAAGCATCCTGCAGTCCTGCGCGTCTCTACTGTAACTTCTCTGCCATTGCCCCCTCGTCGCAGCTCATTAACGGAGCTGTTGCCACGGTGACCGAACTCGGATGCTCTCCATCGAGGAGCGTGGCCGCGGAAAAGCCACGCCGTCCTCCTCCTTCGCGGCTAAAATGGAGTTTTGCGTGGATGTTTGTCCATCCCTGCGGCTGCAGGCGGCGGCTCTAACTCCAACTGTGTGTCTCCAGGAAGCAGAGGAGGATCTGGCGGAGTCAGAGGAGTACAAAGAGGCCAGGACGACGCTGGACTCTGTGAAGCTGGACGGATGACGCGTTCCCGCTCTGTCGCCTACAACGTCCATTCCATTCGTCAAGGCCTTTCCCGGTGGAACCGTGAAGCCCAGCCCAGCTCACTCACAGTTTCTGCTCTGTTGTAATTATTTCTGCTTTGCGAAAACCACCAGAACATGGTAAAAAAATGTTCACTATACACTGAAAACACCTGGACTTGTTTTTTCTATGATTTTAATGATTCCTAACGATGTACGGTGGTAAAATCCAGTTTTAAACGTTTGGAAGGACACGTCGTTGCTGTATCAGCTGAGTGTGTTTACAGCTGTGATCCTGATGCCTACAATAAAGATGAGAGCTCTTTGGGGAAGCCTGTCAGTCTGATGACAAATGCTGCCGCTGGTCATGAGTGACGGAGCGCCGTCTCATCCGTTATCCAAAGCCCACCTTCCACCCGGCCCCCCTAGTCCCGCCTAAATAGTCCTACTAATAAATGAACTCAATTGCCAGACAAATTAAGGTTACATTTGACTTGATCCGTATTTTACAGATTTCGATAATTATCGGGATCACCCCCAAAGTGTCATTACCGCCCTAATGAGGCGCTGCTACTCCGTGACATCCACCCCGCTCCATCTCGTTAAGGAAATCGCTCTTCAATGCTGATTATTTTATTTGGAGGTATAATTATATTTCTTTCGGATAAATCACGTCCTAATGGAGTCCGTGCAGAGGGCAGAGCCGCTAATTGAGGCATGAGATGCAGTGGCGGGGCGTTGCACCTGCGCTCCAGCGCCGCCGCCGCTGCCGTGCAGGTGATTCCTGCCGACTGTGGGCTGAGAGCAGCGTTTGTGTTCAAAACCAAACTTCAGTCAGAAGCAAAGGTTTCCCTCCCAGATAAGGTCGGAATGACTCCGATTTGAACCCAGGTTGCTTCATTCTCTGCTGCTTTTTTTTTTTTTTTTTTTTTGGAGGGGGGGGGCATCCTTTGTTCACCTGGGAGCTGCCGCAGATGGATCGATTATTTTATTTTATTTTTTTTTTTCCTTCCAGCTAAACTCTAATCGAGTGAATTTCTAATGTGAAGGCGGAGCAGAAAAAAAGCCAAATGTCTGCTGGAGGTCACAGGTTCGACTCTCTTTGCAGTCATTTCAGCCTCATTAGTTCCGTTTGGGGGCTTTTTTTTTTTAAAAAAAATAAACATTTCTTTGACCCAAACGTGTTACAACTTTTTATTTGAATAAAGTTAAAGCAGGGAAGCATCTATTTTAGAGCGGCTGACGGACGGACGGATAAAGGAGTAAAATCAAAATTAAAAGGATTTAATTTAAAGAACTTAAATGGAGATGAGTTGGGGGGGGCTTGGACTCAAACCTGCACGCTACATTCACGTGCAGCGACAAAGCTGGGACAATTAAACTATTTAACTTAAATGAGTTTGGATTGACAGCTGTTTCTTTCTGACTTCTGCCAGGGAAAAAAGAAACGTAAGAAAGCCGATATTTTGTCAACATGTTGGCTCTGCTCTGATGGTGGGTAAAAAATTAAAAGATTCTAAATTAGAGCTACTCTACGTTTTTACTAGGGCAGAAATGAACATTTCAATCAATCAAATAATTTGAATAATATCAATTCAAGTTCTAAATGTATGATTTATAATCGAAAACATGTTTGGGTAAAAAATATCATTTATATAGCAAATGCTGGTATAGACAGATTTTTTTTTTTTTACTTGAAAATTGCAAACATTTTCTGGTCTGAATGCAAAAGAATGTTTTACCTGATCGTCAAAATTTCCCAGCACTTCACTGGCACTTGAACGCAGCACAAACAAAAGCTAATGTTTGCACAATTTCCTTTTAGTGCTCAATCCGTGCACGTGCAGCCGACCCTGGTTAAGTTCTTTTTCCCAGTAAAGTGTCAGAAAAAAAATGTATTGGCATTTGTTGCGTATTTGACTTTTAAATAAAATAAAATGAAAATTATTTGTTTCCAATCAAAATACATCCATTTTTATTTTTAGTCTTATTTAAAAAAAAAATCTTTAGAATAAACTTGATCCATTTGTTACGGCTTTAAAGTCGCGACACATTAGGAAACCATAAAAGAAAACCCCTAAAAGGCGCCTGAAAAACACGCGGAAATCTGCCAGTGTCTGCGTGTCGTGGTTTGGGATAAATATGACCTCATCCACGCGTGTTTGTGCAGCGATAAACGGGAATGATGATGAGTGTCACGCCCCTGACGGCTGCGCAAAAACAATAACTCTTGGATGCTACGCATAAATAAAACCAAAACATTTATTCGGGACAGCAACATAACTTTTTTTTACGCATGAAGTTCTAGATCCACATTTTAGATCCAGTTCTTATCCGGCTCTAAAGGATCCACTGTCGGATGAAAAAGTGCGCAAATCTTTGTAATCCAACCGGCTAGGTCCCTCCACGCGCGCCACTCGTGCCACCAGATTTGCAGGCGCGTGAAGGCGAAAGAACCGCGCGGCGTTACGCACGGACGCCTCCTTTGTGGCCCAGAAATAAACCTGCAGTCTGAAAAGCTCCAGACATCTGGGCGAAGCTCATTTTTAAACTCCCTTGAGGTTGCTCTTGTATATAATATATATATATATATATATATATATATATATATATATATATATATATATATATATATATATATATATGTATATATAATTGTATCAGCGAGGTTTTGGTTCATTTATCCAAAAATATTAGTCACATTTCTGCGCGTGCAGATGAAGCGGCCTTCCTCTGTTATGGACTCGTTTCCAGACTCCTCTTCCTCCTTTTTGCGCCTTTTTACGCAGAGGCTCTGATGGACTGGAGGAACCAAGAATAATCGGGGTGAATAAAGTTTGCTTTTACACGGAAATCAGAGGCCACGTGTTTCCTCTTCATCCCTCCTGCTATGCCAACAAGAGCCGCGGCTGCGCGCAATTAAACAAATATTGTGTCGTTTTGCGGCTCTGTATTAAATCAGTATATTTTATTGGGCGTAATTTGGAGGAGAAATCAAAGCCAATTACAAGAATGAGGAGGAATGAACTTGTGGGATGTGAGAGAATGGGGGGAGAGGAAGAGGAGGAGGAGGAGGAGGAAGAGAGGAGCTCCGGCAGCAGCTCTGATTGGTCCTCCTTTGCAGGAGCTCGTGGCTTCACTCTGCCGTTAAGCGCCTCCCCGTTCCTCTAAACTACATTATAATGCAACCAAGCTCCCTTTTTAACCACAAACCGAATTTGCTTTCATTTACGCGATATATATTCCTTAAATAGGTTAAAGGCGTAGAGATTTTTTTTATTTATTTATTTGGTACTGGGGAGGGAGAATAGCGTTTCGCCCTGGAGCGGTGCGCAATGCTCTCTCACGCCGACCTCCTGGATGCTCGGCTCGGTGAGTTAACATCACCCAACTCCGCTCTTCAATTCTGCTGTAAGCTGGAGTAACTTTTTCCTTCAAATCAAGCTCAGAAAATTGTCAATTTGCTTCTCGTTTTGTCCTTAATGCGCCCGAAGTGAACTAAACTCGCTTAATTCATTGGAAAAGTAATTATTATTATTACCATTATTATTATATTACTGCGTAATTTGATTTTTTAAGTGGTGGAGCTGCATGGAGAGCGTTGCATGCTGGTTCTGCGCTTTTTTCTCTCCACTGTTTGCTTTTCCAAGGAAATGATTCTCCTTTTCCGGTGTAAAATCGCCGGTTTGCTGGTTGAATGAGTCGCGGCCGCTGCGTGCGCAAAGCTCACGCGCGTGTTTGTCTGCAGGGATGAAGGATGCCGCGGCGGAGCTTCTGGGCCACCGGGAGGCTCTGAAGTGCCGGCTCGGAGGCGGCGGCGGGGGAGGCGGTCCGGACCCGGGGCACTCCGGGGAGCTCGGCCCGGGTCCGGACGGCGTGGAGGGAGCCACGATGCTCCCCGGCGATGACATCAGCGGCGGCGGCGGCGGCTCCAACCCGGTGCAGGTGAACGGTAAGGAGCAGGACAAGCAGCAGCAGAACAGCAACCCCAACCAGGGTGGGGGGCAGCAGACCCAAAAACAAAAGCGCCACCGGACCCGCTTCACTCCGGCGCAGCTCAACGAGCTGGAGAGGAGCTTCGCCAAAACGCACTACCCGGACATCTTCATGCGCGAGGAGCTGGCCCTGCGGATCGGCCTGACGGAGTCCAGAGTGCAGGTGGGGCAGCTGGAACCTGATGGAGACACCACCCTGTTTTTACCTAAAGCAAAATAGCCAAACTCAAGAGAGGGAACCTCACGCTTTAGGTTTTTACGTTTAAAAAAATCCATTTTATTGGTCCGTTTAATTAAGAAAAAGAAGCGAATTTATAATATAATTAATAGAATACAAAAAGAAATAAAAGTTTAAACTTATTCAAATAAAAATAACACAAATCGTCAAATTTGTTTAATATCTAAGCATTAAAAAATAAAGATTCAAAAATAATTGTCTTAAAATAGAAACACTTCTTTAAGTCTCCCCCACTCCCCTTTTTTTTTACCATAAATTCCTATTTTATATTTTCTAGAAGTTTTTGCAGCTCTAAAAGTTTACACAAAGTCACATTTTTAAGTCTAGTTTCGATTGGAAACAATAAATTGGTTTTGGTTGCTAAAATGATTCACTAATGTTTCACAGCAGCTTCGTTCCGGTCATTTGTCTGACAGAAGCTGTAAAGTCAGCGCCGCGCGCGCCTCTTCCTCTCCAATCTTCATCACTGAAACGCGGCTTTTCCTGCAGCTAAGCAATCGCCCTCCGCGCGCTCACGTGTGAAATAAGAGCTTCTTCCCATTTACATAAAATCAGAATTAGTAAAATGATGCTCGTCCGCAGCTTCAAGGAAGAGGAGATGTCATCCTCACGTGCGCTGCCTCCAGCCCTGTCGTCCAAACCAAGGAGGCTTTTTTTTTCTTTCTCCAGGACGGATTTCACGGCTCTCTTATCACCGAACGCCCCCCTCCCCCTTCCCCACGCAAAACGCCACATTAATCACGGACGACCGTTTATCCAGCGGCGGCGGCGGCGGCGCACGAGGACCGCCGGAGGGAAGATGGATCACATGCGAGAATCATCTCCAGAGGCTCCGCAATCCAACAAAAACGATTGTTTTTATGTCAGAAAAGCTGATAGAGCCAAAAATCAAATCTGATTAGGATAGAATACAAAATATAAAACCATTTTTCATTTTAAAATTAATAAAATAATAGAAAACCTCCAAGTATGACTTATTAAATCGCTCAATTGTTTAATTATCAAATCTTTAATTTAAATAAAACATTAAACAAATGATGGGAAAAATAACAATAAAAAAGGGAAGTTTACTTTATAATTTAAAAAAGACAACCAATACTCTTAAAAATCGTAATTTTTCCGAATTCAATCATGAAAATTGTTTTAAATTTTTATCAAAACATTATACTAGAAATGTGAAAAAAAATATGGGAATAAACATTTAGAAAGAAAATAACTAAAATCTTAATTTATTTTATTTTTAATTAAAGCAAAGCCACAGATTGATTGATTGATTGATTGATTGATTGGACTTTTTGAAGGACCTCCACCTCCTGACGCCCTCTCCGCCCGCAGGTTTGGTTCCAGAACCGACGCGCCAAGTGGAAGAAGCGCAAGAAGACCACCAACGTGTTCCGCGCGCCGGGGACGCTCCTGCCGACGCACCACGGGCTGCCGCAGTTCCCCTCGGCCGCGGCGGCGGCGGCGGCCATGGGCGACAGCCTGTGCTCCTTCCACGCCAACGACACCCGCTGGGCCACGGCGGGGATGCCCGGCGTGTCGCAGCTGCAGCTGCCGCCCGCGCTGGGCCGCCAGCAGGCCATGGCGCAGTCGCTGTCCCAGTGCAGCCTGGGCGCGGGGCCTCCACCCAACTCCATGGCTCTGTCCAACATGTCGTCGAACGGATCGGGCCTGCAGTCGCACCTGTACCAGCCCACCTTCCCGGGAATGGTTCCCGCGTCGCTGTCCGGCCCGACCAACGTGAGCGGCTCCCCGCAGCTGTGCAGCTCCCCGGACAGTGACGTGTGGAGAGGGACGAGCATCGCGTCGCTGCGCCGCAAAGCGCTGGAGCACACAGTTTCCATGAGCTTCACCTAGAGCTGCTGCTGCTGCTGCTGCTCATCCACGCAGGATGTTTGTGGAGACACCCACGGCGCGCGCGCGCGTGCGCGGGCACTCTCTCCGGGCCGGTTCCGTTTGATGCTGTAACTCATCATTTCGCATGTCGTCGATATTTATTTGTATAAACAAACTTTTTGGGGGTTATTTATTATTTATTTAATTATTTGGCGCTGCGAGACATTTGCTGACGTTTCTGAGGACAAACTCTGGAAACCTTTACACCCCCCCCCCCCCCACTCCCCTCCTGTTGCACAGCAATCACCTGCAGGGTGGGACCGTGGACGCGCACAAACTGGACCCGTGGAGGTTTAAAAAACCGAGGACGCGAGAAAGAAAAAAAAAAGGAGAGGACCAGGAGGACTGCATGTGCTGCCAGAAGCGACGAAAGAAAAAAAGAAAACAAAAAAGAAATCAACAAAAAGAGGGGAAACTATACATTAAAGACTATACGCTGTTCTATAGGATGTTTTGTGTAGCAGAAACTCTCGTTCCCATTTGGTCAGTTTGTGATCAGTTCTGTCTGTGCTTATTCTCAAAGATGCATTTCTTCAATGTCTGATCCATTTTGTTTCATGTTTCTATCGATTCAGTGTAAAAAGATCCAATAAAGCCCATTTTCGATGATGCCACGACACAGAAACCCTCATTTCTTTAGACAGATGTTCCAAACATCAGAGCCACAGTCGGCTGATGACGCTTTTTCTGCACAGTCAGCATCTGCTTACGCAAATGTGTCTGGAGCAAAGCCCAGCGGATCTGCTTTTGTGCGTTTTTCCTTTTCATTTTGTGTAAATCTGCTTCCTTTTACTGAAATATTTCCAATAAATAAATATGCAGAAAAAAACGACAAAAATAACAAAAAATACATGTAAAATTGGAGTCAAATGATATGTTCAGGCCTCCAGAAAACCATCTAAGTTCATCCGGTTTTATTACATAAGCAATTTACAACTTAAAAATAATGTTTCCAATTGTTGTTATTGACCAATAATAAACAAAAAGCAGCTGAAGAACATCTGAAAAATAATTAGGGCATTTTAAAAAATCACACATATGCGGCATGTACCAGTTTTGAACTTGTTAAAATGGAAACAGTTTTTTTTCTCAAAATAAAAATCCCTAATTTAAAATGAATGATAAATAATAGAAATGAAATTAGAGGTCAAAGTCAATTTGTGTCAGAATCAAACTGAGAAATTAGGAAATAAAATAAACAAGGAAGAGTGTCCTCCAAATAAAAGCAAAATAAAAAAATGCACAAAACAAATAATAGCAAGTATTTTCTCTATTTCTTTTTATTAATTAACCCCCAAGCTTTCATAAAATGCAAAATGCAGTTTTGAAACAACAATTTTATTTAATTAGGAACAAAAGATGTCCAAACTTTGACTATTGAATGTAAAGATACACTTCTCTCATGAAGGGCAATCCTTAAAATCCAGAAAAATACGATTTAATTTAAAGTTACATTCAGTTTTCCTGTCAGAATGCTGGAAACAAGAAATTACCTCAACCTTGTTTTACAGTTTCCATCCAGGAAAATTCCAGATGAACATCAGAATTAGCGGACGTTGACACATTTTAGTCAAAGATTTGGGAAAACAGCGAGAACCTGAAGTGACCGACCACAACCACTCCAAGGACATGTGGTACATCTGGATTATCCCAAAACCTTTTGGAAAAATGTTCTTCATCATCGGGACTCAACACTAACACATGGTGGTGGTAGAGTAATGGTGTGGGGCTGCTTTGGAGTTTCTGAAGGATTTTTGAAGTAATGAATTGATCCAAGGACTATACTCTTTATCAGAGAATTCGTGAACTCAGGACCAAATTGGGTTCTACTGGAGAACGAAGATCCAAACACAGAAGAAGATTCACCTCTGAATGGATCAGCCAGAAAGTTCTGGTTTAAAGTCAGAACTACCAATAGAATGAGATTTTGTTTTGTGATTGCAAACCTCCAAAACCCTCCAATGTCCTGAAAGTGGAAGAGAAGTTCTCTTCGGAAATGTGGAGTGATGTCACAGAAGAGCTCGTTTTAATGGCATCATTGTTTAATATTTACGTTTTATTCACTCTGATTTTCTTTGTGATATTTGGTAAAGTCTAAACAATTTGCAAAGTAACCCCCCCCAAAAAAGAAAATCATTTTTCCTTTTTTTAACCCAACTTTAAATCAAAACCCAGTTGAAGATTGTTGGTTTTGATGCCGTCTTCTCATGTTTTCCTTCGTCTTTCTGTGACTGAGGTCTTCTTCAGGACTGAGATGCTGCGCACACGTTGGTCTGAGTCAGGCTTTTACAGCCATGACTCAGCAAATATTTCTAATCCGCAAATCAAATTTGCTCCAAAAATCATTCAAATGCTGTTGTGAGTTTTTAATTGTTCTACCTTTTCAAAATCTGTTTTCAAACCTGCAGCATTAAAGAACAAACTTTATTTCCTTTAAAAAAATGTTTACATGTACAAAATTAAAATGGATGAAATCAACAAGTGATATCATGAAAATAGAAACTTATACTTTGCAAAAGTCTTTTATTGATCACTTTTAGAATGTTTACACTCTCCCACCTCTAATTCAGCCTCTTTACTGAAATAGGGATTTATTTAGAGCAAAAATATAATGATTTTCATAGGGGAGCCTCGGCTCAGTGGTAGGGCGGTGGACCTTCGATTCCTGGCTTGCCTGTTCATGTTTTGAAGTGACCTTGGGCAAGACACTGAACCCTACCTTTCCTCTGATGGAAGGTTGGCGCAGCGGAGCCGCCACCAGCATGTGAATGTGTGAATGGGTTTGTGACTGTAAAGCGCTGTAAAATTTCCTTCGGGATTATTAAAGTTTATCTATCTATCTATCTATCTATCTATCTATCTATCTATCTATCTATCTATCTATCTATCTATCTATCTATCTATCTATCTATCTATCTATCCATCCATCCATCCATCCATCCATCCATCCATCCATCCATCCATCCATCCATCCATCCATCCATCCATCCATCCATCCATCCATCCATCCATCCATCCATCTATCTATCTATCTATCTATCTATCTATCTATCTATCTATCTATCTATCTATCTATCTATCTATCTATCTATCTATCTATCTATCTATCTATCTATCTTGAGCCTTCAAGGAAGGTAGAATGTGCTAAATAAGTACCATTTAGAATTCTGAACAAATAGATAAGATGAGATAAGCCTAATTGATCCTACAGCTCCGAGGATCAAGTGTTAAGGTGAACATTTAAAATATGCAAAACTTTTATGGAGAAAAAATAAAAATGAAATAAAAAAAATAAATAACACAGTCAAAACAAAAGAAACACCCAAACCAGAAAAGCAGTAGTGCATAGAATGTTTTGTTATCAATAAATCATTATTTGCATTTGATCAATAAAAAAAACATCTTTTTGAAATGGCATGTTATACAATATGCAGATGACTGTACTTTATCTATACAGAATTAAAACGGATTATTTTGAAATGTCAAAGTGTGTTTGAAGTTTAACTTCAGACTATTTTTGGGATAAATTTAAGATCCAGTAAAAGTTGACATGTGATCAGTGACCTGGATCTGAATGTAGATGAAGTTGATATTTTGCTTTGGTTTCTACAAACAGAAGGCTTGTGTTGTTTTGGTTCTCGTCTCTATCAGGTAGAATCATCGAGATTTTTTTAATTTTTATTTCAGTTTTACTTTATTTCATTCTAAATAAAAAATTCTATAGCCTTGTTTCCATGTAGCGGATTTAGAATGGCCCAGGCAAATTCAAGTGAGCGTTTCCACGTGAAGTTGGACCGTCATGGCGCATCTGGGGGGAAGCTATCAACAGCAACAATGGAAGTCATCTAGTAGCTCATTTTTTGGTGCTTGGCTTTTGGTTTTTCAAATATAAACAAAGCATTTAAAGCTCTTTGAGAGAAGACTGCAGGGCTGAGAAGAGCCGTAGAGCTGTAGGAATAGAGCCGTAGGTTCACAGTAGCTCCACCCTAAGTAGTACGGGGGGCAAAATGGTACGATTTAGTCCAGCTTAATGATCTGGACCGAACCGGACCGGACCATACCTCTCAGTGGAAACGAGGCACAGTGGGTCCTAAAACTAAAACTCCAAACACCTCTCGCTGGATGCAGGGACCTGACGTTATCATGGCAACGGTGCCAAAAAGATGTCAATTAGACTATTTGGGCCTGATTTTTACTACAGCAACAAAATGTGACATATAGTTGCTGCAACATAGCATAATCTGGACACGATCTCTGACCTGGTAGAGGTCGCCACTAAGATACATTTTCTGGAGCATCTCTGACAAGATGCAAAGCCTTTTAATATGCAATATATAATCATTTAAAAAGTTACAGAGAAATCATAAAAACAG